>JAAKHE010001235.1:34790-79613 GCA_011039315.1 Vitis labrusca | reverse complement strand
AACATATTAAAAAAAAAAAAAAAAAGAAGATAGAGATATTATAAAGGTGGGGAAAAATAAAAAAGGAAAAATAATGTGGTATGGTGATTGACACATGCCGAAGTTTTTACTTAAAAAAAAAACAATAATAAAGATTACCTCATTTGTCTTATCAAAATAATAATAATAAAAAAAAGGAATATAAAATATTATGTACTTTTTTTTAATTCTCAAGTTTATTTTTTTATTCTAATTAATTTTATTATAGTATGTTTATCATATAAAAAGGAATTTAAATTTAAATTTACAATTAATTATAAAATATTTTCAATTTTCATAATAAAATATATAAAATTTTATTTAATGTTAATTTTAATACCTATTTTTTTTATAATATAAAAATAATAATAATAAATTTTATATAAAAAGTATAACCCTATATACAAAAGTATAAATTTACCTTACCTCATATCTTTAAAAATTATTACAAAATTTTTTGAAATTTGAGGTTGATACATATACTTTTTTAAAACTATTACTTTTTTAATATAAACCTCTAAAAGTTCTTATAACTCATATAAAAAATTATTATTATTTTCTAATTTTAAAATACAAAAAAATTGGCACTAAGTCATTTAATTTATTTTTTTAAAATTTCATAATATTTATAATTTTAAAATATTTAAAATATTTAAATTCTTAAATATTTAAAATTAATTAAATTTATATAAGTTAAACAAGTAAAAAATTGATTGAGTTATAAATGAGTCAATTTCTAATGGGAAAACTTTCTTTCCATCAAGGGGCCTTTTGGACCTATCACTGAATAGTTTGAATCATTCTTTAGATGAGGAATTAAACTTTTGATGGCAACACTTTAAAAAGAAAGGGATGATAGGTGGAAAATCTTATGGTATTAATTATGGAGTATTTAATTCTTATCCATTTCTTGAGGTCGTGATTGGACAAAAATGGAAGATATGAACATGTTTTCGTGCATATTAAAATCTTCTATGACATTAAATAAGAAAACTATATTTCATTATGTGTGAGAAAGAAAAGAAAAGAAAAAGAAAAAGAAAAAGAAAGTCATATGATATATGATGGCCCATTAGCATTGTCATTTAAGCCCATAAGTACTACCACATCTCAGATGGTGTTTAGTTTGGCTATGCTTGATTTTTTTTTATTTTTTATTATTTTTGAAATTTAAAAATAATAATAATAATATTCAACAACCAAACACATTCTAAGAAATTAATGTACATTAGAAATTAACTTAGAAATAGGTTTTCTTGTAGGTATTAAATGCATTATAATCCAACCAAGATAGTCATATTTGTTGAAAGGTCATGAGTTTATTCCCTCAAAGAAAAAGGAAAGCATATTAATTTGAGAATAGTGACCACTGTGCGATGTGATTATGTGAGGAGGCAATGGGCACTGTAAGTAACATTCATGATGTAATAAGACAGTGGGCTATTACTGCACTTTCCAAATATTGACACTCGCCAAGGCAGAGAGAGATAGAGAGGGAGTAAGGATGAAGGAAAACCCCATCACCACCATCTACCTGATGCTGCTTTTGCTCCATGCCCATCTCTCAATCTACAATGGGTTGGTCTCCGTCTCCATTATAGGCCTGAATTCAATGAAAAATAATGAAATCAAAGCAATCCCCAAAAGGAATTGCGGTGGAGAGGTGGGGCAATGCTTGGGGGAGGAGATGGATTGGGAGTGGGAGAGAAGCAACAGTAGGGTTCTGGTGATGCAGAAGAAGTACATAAGCTATGAGACACTAAAAAAAGATATGAACCGCCTGTAGATGTGCTATGTAATCACCCTGAGATTGAACTTAACTGCGAGTATGGCCTATATTGTTTATACTGTGCAGCTTAGGTATGGTGTTATGGTGCAAAATTGATGGGATGATTTTGAATGAGCCATGAAAAACCTACCCCTATTCAAAACTAAACCCCAATCCGAAAACCAAATCAACGAGAAATAATCAAAACCCTAAAATCCAATCCATCCAGAGTGGATTTCAGATTTTGTTTGCACTCTTCCTCAAATCCCCCAGCCTCGTGAAATACACCACCAAAACACAACCCAGATCCAAATAAACCAAAAATTCAAACCCGAGCCCTAAAGGACCTCCCATAAAAATCCAATTCAAAAAGAAAATAACTCAATCAATGGAGCAGAAATTGGAACCTAAGAAAAAAAAAGAGAGATTACCAGAAGCAAAAAGGGCAAAATCTTCGTCGTCGCGTACTCCAAATGTGGACTCTAGAGGGGCACTCTCTCGGTCTGCCTCTCCTGCTATCTCCTTCTCTCTTCCAATTTTTAACTTAAAAAGTAAGCCATTTTTTCCATTTATTTAACCTATTTCATGATATAAGTTGCTGGGCATTCGTTTGATTCTCAAAAATAAAAAAAAAAGAATGGAATTGAGGGATATAATTTTATCATTTTATAATTTTTATCATTTTAATAAACTATTCTATAAAAATTCCACCAAAAAAATTGAAATTAAAATTAAAATTAAAATTAAGAAAAATAAATTTACCCATAAATAAACCTAATTTATCAATTACAACTAATCCTATATATCATGGACATTACTGTAGACCCCTTTTGTGGTGAGGGCCCGGGAGAGTTGCTATTTTTTTTCCTTTTCATTACATTTGTCATGAAACCAGCCGCATGGACGGGTGGCCAAGGGCATGGCTGGCCACGAGGGTGGTTGAGAGGCCATGCTTGCTGATGGAGAAACAGGAGAGTGGGTGATAGCTGTGACAGGAGGGTTTGAGGTTGAGGGGTTTTTGAAGTCATAAAGAGAGGAGGCTATCAGGAAAGAGCTTGGAAAAAAAAAAGAGAGGATTTTTTTCTTCTTTCCTAGAGTGTTCTTGGGGGGAGGATTGCTGATCATTAGAGCAAAGGAATAAGTTCCTTTGTGGTGGTCGTCTTTGGAGGGTTACAGAGAAGAAAGATGGCTTGCTGATTTCTTGCCAACCTAGTTGGAGAGGATTATTTTGAGGTATGTTTATTGTGGATTCCCCATTAGCTTCTACTGGTATGTTTTTCTACTCTATTTATGTTGATTCTTGGATGATGCTTGTTGATTGGGAGTGAGCATGTTCATATTTTGCTAATGGTTTTACTGTAGATTGGTTTGCTCCTGTTTTGATTTCCTCATGAGATATTTTTGTAACCATGCTCTGCCTTTTATTTGGTACTCATTTGATTTCATCCACCCTCATATGAGCTCATTGATTGTTATATGAAATAAGGTTTGTATGGGTTCATTTTGCTTCTATTATTTGTGCTCTATTTTTGGTTATCTTCCCCTGTTCCTGGCACCCATCCATGGCATACGCCAGATTTCTTATCTTTACATGGAAAGGTAAGGCACCATGAGAAATGTGTTCTCAGTTTGAGGGGGTATGAAGATCTGTATCCATGAGTTGACTGCTATGAGTATATGAGTGGGTCTACCATCTGGCGTCCTTGTTATTTTGGCTAGACTAGGCTTTGAAGTTGGAGCTCTTTTGGAACAGGAAATCCAGTGTACATGACCGACGTCATGCTCACTCACCCATTTCTATCACTAATGTCTTCACTAGGCCCATTCACTTATTTTCATCCAATTCCTATGCAAATGACCCATGCATGCGTGGTCATCTTAGCTCCTTTAGAAGCCCTTTGCCGATGTCTTTCTTTTGCCAAACCCACTTTATCTCCCCATCCTTCTACCCTTGCACTCAAAACTCATGAACCCATTACACCCAACATGCCCATGGCGGCCATTCACACCCACTTCATACCCATTCTACAACTTTCAAATACCCATCACCATGCCTGTTACCATACCCCCACCCAAGTTCACCACTTTTTTCCATACCCATACACGCCACTCATTCCTTTCCACCATATACCATTATACCCGTTGCCATATTCTACCATGCCTATTTACTCACTTATCTTACCACATTTTCCATTCCATACTTGCAAACCCATTTTTACTCATCATCCCGCATGAGCTCACCACCTTCAGGTATTTCATTTCTTACTCATGCATGATTATGTACCCATAGCTGCTACCCATGCCCATTTCCATGCCCATTCTTCAACCTCCTCATCCCCACTCTTTCCTCTGGTAAGCTTATCTTAGTTTTTTTTTATCTTCATTTTTTCAAAATGAAAACGGTTTGATTTTGTGGATCAGAGCTAGGATTTTGCTGACAATTGTTGTTTGATTTGTAAGAGGAGGATGATGAGACTGTTTTAGAGTATTTACTTCATTGTTTCAAGTAGCAGGCCCCGCTTTATGGAGTTGCTGGTGGTCCAAATAAATGCTTCAATGATGAGTGCAGGTTATCATGGGGGTATAAAGGTTTGGTGGTAAGGCCAATGGAAAATGGGTTGACGTCTCCATGCATGGCTCTTAATGGTTATAGTGGTGGTGGTGGAAAAGAATATATAAAATGGGTTTGTGGCCATTATACTGGAGACGTGTACATGATCATCACAATTCATATTTATTTTCATTATTTCTTCACATTTTGATATCAAAACAAAATTTTCAAGGTTTGACCTTCCCAATTTCATTCTCAAAATGATTTTTTTTATATATTCCAATTTCTAAAATTTAATTTTCCGACATTCCATCCTTAAAATTAATTTTTCGGGTTTCCAGTTTCCAAAATTTAATTTTCCTACATTCCATCCTTAAAATAATTTTTCGGGTTTCCAGTTTTTTTTTCGAAATTTAATTTTTGGACATTCCATCCTTAAAATAAATTTTTCGGGTTTCCAACTTTCGAAATTTAATTTTCCGATATTCCATCCTTAAAATAATTTTTTGGGTCTTTCGTTTTCGAAATTTAATTTTCCGACATTCCATCCTTAAAATTAATTTTTCAGGTTTCCAGTTTTTGAAATTTAATTTTCTGATATTCCATCCTTAAAATTAATTTTTCGGGTTTCCAGTTTTCGAAATTTAATTTTCCGGCATTCCATCCTCAAAACAATTTTTTGAGTTTCCAGTTTTCGAAATTTAATTTTCTGACATTCCATTTTTAAATAATTCTTCCATTTTCCAATTTCTAAATTCACTTTCCAATTTTCACAATTATTTATCTAATCATTATTACTCTTGTTATTACTATTATTCCATTTCTTTATTTATTTTAAAAATTCCATTTTTAAACAATTCTTCAAAAATCCGACTTCCAAATTTAATTTTCAATCTTAAAAATCTCACTATTCACTTTCATTCGTTTAAATATCATTTTTGTTAATTATTATTATTATTTCATATTTATTTCTTTTAAAAATCTCAATCCTTAAAGTTCAATTCTTCAAAAATCCGACTCCCAAATTTAATTTTCAATCTTAAAAATCTCACTATTCACTTTCATTCATTTAAATATCATTTTTGTTAATTATTATTATTATTATTATTTCATATTTATTTATTTATTTCTTTTAAAAATCTCAATCATTAAAGTTCAATTCTTCAAAAATCCGACTCCCAAATTTAATTTTCAATCTAAAAAATCCCACTATTCACTTTCATTCGTTTAAATATCATTTTTGTTAATTATTATTATTATTTCATATTTATTTATTTATTTCTTTTAAAAATCTCAATCATTAAAGTTCAAGTTCTCAAAAATCCGATTTCCAAATTTAACTTTCAATATCAAAATTCTACTATACCCTTTCATTCGTTTAAATATCATTTTTTTTTAATTATTAATATTATTCCATATTTATTTATTTATTTCTTTTAAAAATCTTGATCCTTAAAGTTCAGTTCTTCAAAAGTCCGACTTCCAAATTTAATTTTCAATCTCAAAAATTCCACTATTCACTTTCATTTGTTTAAATATCATTTTTGTTAGTTATTATTATTATTATTTATTTATCAATTCCTTTTGAAAATCTCGATCATTAAAGTTCAATTATTCAAAAATCCGACTTTCGAATTTAATTTTCAATCTCAAAATTTTTTACTATTCACGTTCATTCGTTTAAACATTATTTTTGTTATTATTATTGCTATTCCATACTTATTTATTTATTTCTTTTAAAGATTCCAATCATCAAAGTTCAATTCTTCAAAAATCTAATTTCCGAATTTAACTTTCAATGTAAAAAATTCCACTATTCACGTTCATTCGTTTTAACATCATCTTGGTTATTATTATTATTATTCCATGTTTATTTATTTATTTCTTAAAAAAAAAGTCGAATCATCAAAGTTCAATTTTTCAAAAATCTGACGTCCGAATTTCATTTTCAATCTCAAACATTCCACTATTTACGTTCATTCGTTTAAATATTATTTTCATTATTATTATTATTATCCCATTTATTTATTTTACAAATTCCAATAATTAAAGTTCAATTTTTCAAAATTCCATTTTTCAAATTTAATTTCCAATCTAAAAAAATCCACTATTCACATTCAGTTGTTTAATGATTATTTTTGTGATTATTATTATCCCGTTCATTTATTTCTTCACTTATTCATTTATTTAAAATCTCATCTCTAAATAATTTCTCAAATTTTCAATCTCTAAATTCAATCTCTAATCTCTAAAACTCCATTTTTCGCAATTATTTACCTAATCTTTAGTATTTCGTCATTATTATTATTCCATTCATTTATTTATTCACTTATTCATTTGTGTAAAATTCCGTCTTTAAATAATTCTTCAAAATTCCAATTTATTTCAAATTTAATTTCTAAAATTCTCATTCTTACATTTAATTCCAAAAAAATCCAATTTCTCAATAATCTCTAAGACTTCAACTTTCAAATAAACTTAAAAAATCCTATTTCCCCTCAAACAATTTTAATTTCTGTTTGGTGATGCATGTGACATGTTTTGTGCTCTTTATTGTACACTTACCCCATTTTTATGAGAGCGAATTGCTCATTCGTGGCTCAGGTACGGATCCACTCCCGTTTTGATCATTCTATATGCATGCTTTGATTCCTATATGTGCATGATCGATTTGAGTATTTATTGATTTTCCTATTGATTGCCACATCAACTTCATTTTATTACTAGAGACCTGACTTTAGGGACTTAGAGGGTTGTTACGGACTCTACTGTACCTTCCTGATAAGTAACTTGACTCTCGAGCCCAATTCGGTTTTTCACAGACCACATTTTCCAAAATAAGGAGTCACACTCAGGGTTTTTTTTCTTATTTTGTTTACCCTTTTAAAAAATAATACAAAAATAAGTGGCGACTCTAAGTCATTTTTTTAATAATAAATAAAATCATTTTCAAATAAAAATCGAGCTTGCCATCGAGTGGAAAACGCATGAGCCGAAATGCGGGGTCCACAATTACCTATTATAATTTCACATAAATTTTGTTTAATTTTTTAATCAATGATATCATTTCACCCTTTCAACTTTCCATTTCAATAGGAATATCCCGGACTATTAATTATAAAATTTTTTACAACTTATACGATACTTTGTAGTGTGATTTAAAAACAATTTTTTATTTTTAAAAATAAAAAATTATTTTTAAAAGTATATAATTAGAAATTGTTTTTATAAATATTTGAAATCTAAAGAAAGATATTTGTTCCACATATTTTCATAAACTTATTTTTAAATTAAAAAATAAGAATAATTTTTAAAAATAAATTTTAGACGTTCCTTTAAGGAAAGTTCCAAACTATAATTTTTTTTATCATTATAATATTTTATTTTAATAAATAAATGTTGTTGGCAACGTTAAAAAAAGTAAGACTAAGACCAACCTTTCTTAACGTTGAAGCATAAAATTAAAGATTAGAAAAATATTAATTTAAATTTTATTCCTTTTGCAAACCTCAATAAAATTTAATATAATTTAGTGATTTAGAAAAAAATACACTATTTTTCAAAAAAAATTCTTATTATTATTATTTGAAAATCATAATTTTCTCCTGCCATCTCATTATCTCTTCCAATTTTTAACTTAAAAAGTAAGCCATTTTTTCCATAATTTTTCTCCCATATTTTGATTATTTAACATGAGGGCATTTTTTTCCAAAAAAATATATTTAGGGTTAAAAAAATGAATGGAATTGAGGGATATAATTTTATCATTTTAATAAAATATTCTATAAAAATTCCACAAAAAAATTGAAATAAAAATAAAAATAAAAATTAAGAAAAATAAATTTACCCATAAATAAACCTAATTTATCAATTACAACTAATCCTATATATCATGGACATTATCTATTATAATTTCACATAAATAAACCTTAATATCTGCTAGTTTACTTTTTTGTTTAATTTTTTAATCGATGGTATCATTTCACCCTTTCAACTTATATGATACTTTGTAGTGTGATTTAAAAACAATTTTTTATTTTTAAAATAAAAAATTATTTTTAAAAGTATATAATTAGAAATTGTTTTTATAAAAATCTAAAGAAAGATATTTGTTCCACATATTTTTATAAACTTATTTTTAAATTAAAAAAATAAAAATAATTTTTAAAAATAAATTTAAGACGTGCCTTTAAGGAACCAAACTATAATTTTTTTTATTATTATAATTTTTTGTTTTAATAAATAAATATTGTTGGCAACGTTAAAAAAAGTAAGACCAAGACCGACCTTTCTTAACGCCGAAGCATAAAATTAAAGATTAGAAAAAGATTAATTTAAATTTTATTCCTTTTGCAAACTTCAATAAAATTTAATATAATTTACTGATTTCGAAAAAAATACACTATTTTCCAAAAAAGAAAATATTATTATTTAAAAATCAAACATCTTCGAAAATATATATTTTTAAAATTGTGTATATAAAAAATATCTAAAAATATGTCAAATTTATTTTTTAAAAATGATATATTTTTTTAAAAATTAGTTTTCTAAAAATAATAAATTTTCACAATAATTATTAAAAAAAAATAAGATCAAAAAGTTTTTCAAACATTATGGTAGAAAATAGTTTTGAATGGTATATTGGTCTCTTCATATTTTATATTCTTCTCATCAATTATGCAATTTTTTTGGGGCAAATCTAAATTTTTAGGTCCAACTGGGTCCAAAAGACACTTGTCCCTACTTTAAATACAATAAGAATTATTTATCATATATATAATCAATTTTTTTTTAATTTGCTAACTCACTTGCATTTGAACTTTTTATCAAATAATATCAAATTGAACCATCATATTTTTAAACTAATATATTAAACTTTATTTTACTTCTTATTAAAACATTAATCATAACAAGGAAATTAAATAATTTTAACTAAAGAAAAATAGGTAACACACTAATTTGTTTCTTAACTTAAAAAATATAATAATATAACTTTAAACTTTTTATAATTAATAAGAACTATTGTTATTACTATTAATGATAATTTCTATATATATATATATATATATATATATATAATATTATCTAAAAAATTATAATAGGTAACCCCAAAATGGTTTTAAATAAATAATAGACTTTGGTCATGATTGTGTGAACCTCGTGACCATAGGTTCAAAATATTTAAAATAAACCTCTGTGCATTTGGTCATGGTCAATGTGAAATTTGTAACTATAAGTTCCCATACAGTCACGATCAATCAATGGCATGACCAAAAGTCACAATATATATATATATAGTGACGGTTTCACAAAAAACTGTGACTAAAATATCATTTGTTACACTTTTTGTCACGAATGATAAAACTAATGTGACTAAAATTATTGGCGCCAAAATTTCCCTCCCTAAATTTACAAATAGTCACGGTTTCAAATAAATCCGTCACTAAAATACCTTCTCATCAATCCTTTTGGTGACGGTTGATAAAATTACCGTGACTAAACATGTTTTTTTTCCACCAAATTGATTAACACATATAGTCACAATTTTACTTTGGCCGTGACAAAATAATATCTTTGGTCACGAAATTTGTGACCGTGACTAAAGATTCGTCATTAAAAACCTATTTTTTTTTGTAGTGATATGCTATGAAACCTAATGTGTAAATCTCAGGAGGAATGAGCAACATTGATTATCCATTTATGCATCCAACAGTTGCACAAATCTCACCGTCCCAAAGGAAAGAGTGCATGCCCATGTAATGATGACCTAAAGTGATGGGCCAAAGCTATAATAGAGTAGATGTAAGGAGTATGACAAAGGTCTATCATTACCAATCAAGCATCTCCACAAATCATGGATATGGGAGCCATACAAACCAATAACAACTAGGAAAATCCCATGATAAGGGTAATATGCCCTAGTATAGGCTAGAGGTGTGTTAAAGAGACAAAACTAATATCGTCAAATGAATACTATTTCCATGCTCAAATCCTATCAAACATCATCATACCAAGTGGAAGAGAAATCGAATGTCACTCAAAGCATCTTACATGAGGGAAAGCACGACAACACCCATACTTCAACCAATCACTAAAACCTGCCCAATTGAAAATTGTCGAAGATAACGTCTGATCTCATAGCCTTTGGGTGGTCTTACGACATGGATCATAATGTATGTTTGGGGTAATAGGGTGAAAGAAATGAAAGGAAACTAAGCTCAAGTACCCAATGATCAAACCCAATACCCTGGTGTATAAGATGTAATGTGCAGAATAATCTTGTGAGCCAGTGAACTTTGAAGCAATCGATGTAAGTGTCAATGATGAAAGAAAATAGAAAAAAGAAATTATCAAGCAGCCAATGCAACATGCGATGAAGGAGGTAATAAATCAAAGACGTGTATCAATATAAGAAAGGAATAAATATAGAATGACCAGTATGAAAAGAGATGATGGGAAAGGAAGAAAAGTAATAAAAAGGTACAAAGAATGATGTCCAACTCATATAAGTGTAAGTAAGGAAAGTCATATCACCAATGATGGAATGACAGTGAAGATAGTGATCTGGAGACCCTAGCGACAAGTTACTCAATCCTCACACCGAATGTATATCAACCCAGATCCATGAAGTAAAGGATCTCATAAAACTCTCACCAAAATCTTGTCACTCTAAAAACATACATATCACAAGGAGTGGGATGCTCTCAAAAGGCTCACATATGAGGTCAGATATATATATAGATATATATACCCAAAGGACAACCAATGATAAATGATCCAATGAACAACCCATGACAAACAAGCTCAATGAGCAACTCTTGAATATCAACATATGCTCAATGGAGTGTAATACCATATACAAATACATCATTACATTTTTTTTTCTTTTTCTTTTTTTTCTTTTGTTTTTTTCTATTTTCTTTTTTCAAGAACACTAATATCAACAAACTGAAACTCCATTAAGAAAACTATAGAAATGAATAAACTTTCCCCAATCATTGATGAAAATATGAACCATACAAACCTTAGAAATATGCCAACTCCAATCACTGACACGTGTATAAAACCCCAACCCTAAGATCACCTCTCAAGCTAAGGTGTCCAGATCAAAGTTAACAAGTGGAATGAAGGTTGTGACATGACTACCTTGATGCACTAAAAATATGAAAAGTCATCAATCAAAGGAAATAAAGAGAGTGAGATGAAGCAAGAGAAGATAAAACACGGAAATAGACGGAAAATGAACAATAATAAAACATAATAGGAGTAGGATAGTAAAAGGATGGTAATAAGAAGAAACAAAATAAATAAAAGAGTTCAAAAATCACAAGACTATCTAATCAAAACATGCATAGACAACCAAGGTCTCCTACATTGGTGAAGAAAGGTAAGTAGAGCTATAAGAAAGAAAGATTATAATGCACCTCGTAAGGCTCAAAGGGCTAGCAATGGATTATGTGTGAAATGAGTGTGATAAGGTATGAGGCTAATCGAAATGATGGTCACCCATTATTCGACCATGATTTCAATCGTAATACTTCTTTAATTGATCCACATTGGTCAGTTCTGAAAATTGGTGTCCATCTAGGTCAGTTAACCATGCAATCTCTTCTGGAGTTAGCTTTCGAATAACATAAGGTCCACTCTAACTGGGTCTAAAATTTTCTCTAAGGTCTCCAATCAGACCTCTAAGAATCCTCAAAACCAAATCTTCTTTCTATAACGGCCTAGGCCTAACCCGTTTCTTGAAATCATGAGCCATCTTCCTTTGATAAGCCTGAATATGGTTTGCGACTCTTAACCTTCTCGTCCAAAAGGTTAAGCTAATCAAACTAAGCCTGAGCCCACTCTGCCTCAAAAACTTGCTACTCAAGGGCCACTCTTAATGAACCCATTTCTATCTTAACGAGTAAAATGACCTTCATACCGTACACCAAAGAGAATGTGTGGCTCTTATAGAGGTGCAAAAAGAAGTATGATATGCCCACAAAGCAAAAGAAAGCTTCTCCAACTAATCTTGAGAATTCTCAACCATCTTCCTCATAATCCTTTTTATATTCTTATTTGTAGTCTTTACTACCCCATTAGTCCTTGGCCTATATGCAGATGATTTATGATGCTGAATGTCATATTTCTGTAACAAAGTCTCAACTTTAGCTCTAAAGTGTGCTCCCTTATATGAAATCAACTCATGGAGAATTCCATAATGGCAGATAGTATGTGACTTGATGAAACTGGGAACTCTGACGGATATCAACTTCGTATATGATGCAGCCTCTACCCACCTAGTGAAATAATCTATGGCTACTAAGATGAACTCATGGCTACTGGAAGATTTCATCGATATCTTTCCAATGATATCGATACCCCATACTGAGAATGGCCATAGCGATGTCAAAGCATGCAACTATGAGGGTGGTACATGAATAAGATCCCCGTGCACTTGACACTTTGGGCATTTATGAGTAAACTGACAACAATCAGTCTCCATAGTCAACCAAAAGTATCCTAACCTTATAATCTTACATGCTAACATGTGTCCACCCATATGTGGACCACAAACTCCTACATGAACTTCTCTCATCACTCGATTTGAAGAGGCTCGATCTAAACATAAGAAAAGCATACCATCAGTCGATCATCTATATAAAGTCTCTCCATATAACACAAATCTAGTGGCTAACTTTTTCAGTGCTCTCTAATCCTTGGTTATCGCAACCTCAAGGTATGTGCTAGATCTAAGAAACTGATAAATGTCATGAAACCATGATAGGTCATCCTAGACCTACCTCCTTAATCAAGTGACAATAAGCAAGTGCAAATCTAGTCCCAATTAGCAAAGGACAAACTACCACATTAGTTCGAATGTCAACTATAGAAGCTAGGGTAGCTAAGGCATCAACAAACTGATTATGTGCTTTAGGGAGATGAATGTAATTCAACTCCTCAAAATTTTCAATTAATAGCTCTAGGTAGGCATGATATGGCTTTAGCTTTGCATCTTTGGTCTTCTATTCACCTCGAACATGTCTGAGTACCAGACTGGAATCACCAAATATATCCATCTGTGTGATGCCAACTTTAATTCAATCTCTAAACCGAGGATATATGCTTCATACTCAACAATATTATTTGTAGTGGGGTGGTAATAAGAAAATGTCAAACAAATAAATCTCAGAATGTGATCACCCTGAGGGGATACCAACAAAACACCTATACCATCAAAGTACATACGCCAACTCGATAAACTAGTCTTAGCAACAAGCTCCTCATATGGAAAATCATCATCAATTGGTCTACTCTCAAATGTTGGTAAGGAAGCTAAATGATCTACTACAATGCTCCCTTTAATTGATTTTTAAGAGACGTATTGAATATCAAATTCTATAAAAAACATAAACTATCTCATTAGTCTATCAACCAAAGCTAGCCTATCAAACAAGTATCTCAACAAATCAAGACGGGAAATCAAGTGCACTAAATACTTTGTCATGTCATGCCTCAATCTCCTGGTGGCCCAAACCAATGCCAAGCAGAGACGCTCAATCACAACACATCTCATCTCATACTCCAACATCCTCTTACTCAAATAGTAGATAGCTTGCTCCTTTCCTAAATCATCAAGTTGAGCCAACATGCATCTTAAAGCTATGTCCAAAATAGACAAGTACAAGATTAGTGGGCATTCTAGTATAAGAGGCACTAAAACTAGAGAGGAAATGAGGTACTCCTTAATTCTTTTGAAAGCATGTTGGCAATCATCATTCCAGACTATGGGCTGATTTTTTTCTCAAAAGGAAAAAGATAGGCTCACATATATCTATTAATTTGGCAATGAAACGATTGATATAATGCTATCTACCCAAAAAACCTTAACCTCTTTCTCAGTCTTGGGCGTAAGCATGTCAAGTATGGCTCTAATCTTATCAGGATTGACCTCTATGCTTCGCTCATTGACCATATATCCTAGTAATTTCTCATAAGAGACACCAAAGGTGTGCTTCTTTGGGTTCAGTCTCAACTTAAACTTCCTGATCCTTTAAAATAATCTTTCTAGAGCTACCAAATGGTCTGCCCTATCACGGGACTTTACTATCATGTCGTCAACATACACCTCAACATCCCTATGCATCATGTTATAAAATAAGTAGTGGTGACTCACTAATTAATGGCTCATGCATTTTTCAATCCAAATGGCATGACTTTGTAACAATAGGTACCCCACTCAGTGATGAAACCAGTCTTCTCCCTATCATTTGGAGCCATCAGAATCAAATTATATCTAGAAAACCCATTCATAAAATATAACATTGAATGGCCTGTAGTGTGGTCAACTAATAAATCAATGTGAGGAAGAGGAAATCATCCTTAGGACTGACCTTATTAAGGTCTCTGAAATCAACGTAAACGTTAACCTTACCATTTTTTTTTTGGGAACAAGAACTACATTAGCCAACCACTTTAGGTACTCAACTACTAAAAGAAATCCCACACTAGAGATGCTTTTAAATTTCCTCCTTAACTCGTAAACTCTATCGTCTCGTGGGTGCAATCATCTTAACTTATGCTTAACCGGTCTAGCGTGTGGCAAAATGGGTAGAAAATGCTGAATTATAGAGGGATTGATGCCTAGCATGTCCTCATATGACCATGGAAAGACATGAAAGTATGATCTAAGTAGATGGATGAGGTTGTCTTTCTAATCAGTGGATAAAGGTGATCTAATCTTCAGCTCTCTAGGCTGCTCAGCTATTCTGAAATCAATAATCTTAACATTCCCTATTATAGGGGTAACCCTCTCATCTAAATCATGTTGTGCAATCTCATCATCTATATCAAGTATATGTGAAGTGGGTGAATAAGGCGCGAGTAAAGAAACATCATCATAAGAGATAGAAAAATACTTGTAAATGCTCAAATCTATAACTAAATCATAAAAAACATAGTTAAAGCAGGTGACAAATCCCACTAGAATGTCAAATAAAAGAAGTGGGTCCATAGTGTCAGACGCTTCCCTAATTAGGCCAACAATGCCCTCATACATATCATTAGTAGGAATAAAAAAAGCAGGAAGCTTAGGAGTAGGAACAAGTTGTTCCTCCTTAGCAATCTTGATGATAGACACTCCAAAAAGCTTTAAAGGCGAGAAAGGCTCATGTTGAATTGCATCAAGGAACTAACTAATACCCAACATGTCCATCTCATCACGATACTCATCATTAGGAACTACTCCATCAATCATATCTGCAAGCTCAATGACTACCCCATAATCAATAGTCTTTTTTGGGAAGCACAAGAAGAATAAGTTGGCTCGATCCAGAGATGGTGGAGTGATTGTCACAGAAGCTAAGGCACTAAGAGTCTCATCACCCATTTGCATTTGATGAAGCACATGTTGAAACTCATCCACTATACTATCTTCAACGCCTATTTTCTCAATATAAGGCTGAATCTCTGATCCCCTCATAAAGTAATCAGATAAGTTGAAAGTGTAAGGGTGAAGAGGATAATCAAATGTGATGTCGAACAATCGAGCCCTCACCCTATCCTTAAGTAGTCACACTATGTAATGAATATCATCCTCTAAAGGGGTGAATCCAAGTCCAAAATGAGTGTCCTAATCAATAGTAGTCATAAACTTACTAGATCCATGTTGGTGTCGTCCTAACCCAAAACCAAGTAAAAAGGACATGCCTCTCATCATATCAAGAACAAGGGTATTGTTATGCTAATCAAATGACATGGCCATGGCCATGAAATCTCTATAGAAATATTAAATCTCAAGGGTCTATACTTCATCAAATGTCAATCATGTAAAAAAAAATCATCATTGTGACTGATCTATAATATTGGCTCAGATGATGAAATCACGTCTCCGATGGACTTTACTATAATGACCTGCCCATCATGGATGAATTTCACTTTCTAACGAAAGGAAGATAGAATAGCTTTAACTCGGTGAATCCAAGGTCGGCCCAAAAGAAGGTTAAAGAATGTAAGAACCATTAAAACCTGGAACAATATAGAGAACATGGTTGGACCCATGAATAGATCTATAGTCAAGGTGCCCATGACCTCATTCTAAGTGTTGTCATAAGCTTTACCTGTCTGTGTAAAGAGACCAAAATCTAAAAGTGTAAAGCCAAGGGCTACAGTAGTGGTTAATGGGCAAAATTTTAGGGTAGAGCCATTGTCTAATATGACAGACGAGACTTTATGACCTTAACCAACAATCGAAATATAAAGATCACGAGTATGGTCTAAACCCTCTGGTGGCAAATCATCAACAAAAAGCATAATGCAAATGAACCCTGTTAGCCACTATCATATGAATCAATCCCTCTAGGGTAATAGTGGTCGCAACACATATTTGACTTAAGGCTCGAATCAATGCGTTTCTATGGGTAGTAGAAGTAGCCAACAAACTCCAAATGGATATCCAAGCCTGGGTGCTCTATAACTATCTCAAGATCTTATCATCCTCCCTCCTAACCTCCTCGTGTGAGTCTGTACCATCAAATGGTCTAGTAACTAGTGGTATAGCTTGAGCTATCTTCCCACTATGAGTCATAACCTGTACATCTACATCAAATCCTCATGCCATAAAATAAACAGAGTAGATATGTCCCCATGCGCGATATCTGATGGCACAAAAGGAATAAAATGTAATGGCACTTTATTTGGAATTAAACTGAATGGTGCAAGGACTAGAAAATCTGATGTAACTCCTACAATCTCATAACCATCATCTAGAACAATCGACTTAGGCAATCCATCATCTCAACTCAACATTTGTATGATGTCATCATGAACAAAATCCATGGGATGAATACCACCAAGAGGCGAAGGCATCGTATGTTTGGTGTGAACAAATAGAGGGTTTGTGGTCACACTTGGCCATCCCAAGTTATCCAAAATTTGATTTATCAAGTCTGAATATCATGCCTCAAAGCATAACAATGATCAATGCCATGTCCTATACCTTGATCGTAAGCACAGTGGAGATCCATCCTAAACTAAGGTGGCACAGGTTGAGGTGGTGGTCTAGGTGCTAATGCAGTTAACAATCTTCTCTCTGCGAGCTTCTGGAAAACTCTACTCAAAAGCATTCACAACTGGGAAAACTATTGCATTTGTCTCTACACAGGTGGAGCTCTAGGCTGGGGATAAGGACTGGGTGGCCTCTATGTGTCCTAAGTAGCATAAATTGGATGTGGAGTTGGGTGTAGATATGTAGGAGTCATAGGTCCAGAAGAAGCAGGTGGCCTATACTGTACAAGGGGATATGACTAGTAGTAAACTCCAAAAGTCTACCCAACTGTCTGATAATGTCTAAGGGGCCTCAGTCTAGTGGTATTGATGACACTCATGTCTCTTAATTCTACTCAATAATTGGTTTCTTCCCTTTCAAAACTAAAAGGGAAGAGTCAAGCCATAATATTTTAGGAATACCCTTCTCTATACCATATAATGCTTGTACCAAAGATCCAAAGTCTGTGTGTAGGAATCCTATCAAATGCCTAGAAAATTGAGGCTATAGGCTCCTCATAATCATGTTGATCTGATCCCTCTCAGATGGCTTATCAATGATCTGTGGAATATTTTTCCTTCAATAGAAAATGAATGATGTGACTATTTCATCAGGCCTCTATCTCAAAGCAACCAACTCTCTCTGTGAGACATCTATGGCAATGTTAAATGTAAACTATCATACGAACTCCTAGGCTAAGTCATCCCATGTTTGGTGGTGAGACACATCCAAAGAAGCAAACCATCATCAGGCTACCCCACTAAAGGATATGGGGAATAACATAATCATCTGAGCCTTTTCCAATTTGTGGGCCCTTGATTACTACTCAAAAAGTGATATTTCATAAGCTTTTAATTAACTCTTTTAAACACTTTTGAGTAGTAGTTATCATCTTTTAACTCAATTGACATGTTAAGGACCCTTGCAATCGATTCTAATAAAAAATGTGTTAAGTTTTGGTGTTTTGATAGCTTTTTGATCACCAAAGCAATATGAGATTGAGGAGAGTTCTTTGGAATCCATGCAAGGAGTATACCCGGATTGGGCGTCCAGATACTCCATCGGAGGGCGTCCGGACCACATATCCGGATAGGAGTTGCACCCGGCTGTCGCCATTTGCACCCGGATGTGCGCCGCCATTTGCACTTGGTTGCCGCCATTTGCACTCGGATGTGCGCCGCCATTTGCACCCGGTTGCCGCCATGGCATCCGGCTGCCGAGCACTTCCACCCGGATGTTCGCGTCTAGAATTCTGACGCCGGATAGAAAAGGAAAGCGTTTCAACTTCTCCTGATGGACGTATCCGGATCCTCTGATAGCGCCTACCTGGAGAGTTTCGCAGACAATTTTGTACAGTGCTGCGGTGTTCTCCTGAAGCTTCTTGATATTTGCTACCGATATTTTGGGATATTTTGAGATATTTTGCTTTAGATATTTATTGTTTAAATCCCCAAAATCTCCTTGTAACCCACCAATTATAGGATTCCTTAGTTATTAAGTTTGGAAAAGGGTGAATAACCCTAGATAGATATTTTGTAATTTTCCATATATATATATATATCTCTCAGGAGCCTGTTCCCGAAAGAAAAAAGGATGATCGATTCTTTGTATAGTTTTAAAAGGAAGAAAAATACAGAGCTTTGATCTGCTTTACCTTCTCATTTTAATTGTATTTTCTCACTAGCCAACCAAGCTCTGAGGATGTTTCCTCAGAGAATGAGTGGTTAGACTTTTAGTTCCTTGGAGTTAAGGTTGCCGGGAAAGGTTCTAAGTGCAAGAATTAACAGCTTTGTGGTTTCAGCCATTAATGAAGAGAAAGTGTGACCCATTAATGATTTTTATGTTTTTAGTTAACTTAAAACGCCTTTAAATCACCTGGGACAACACTTGATAAGGCAAATGATCTCCATCCATAGAGATGCACTAGTTTATCTCTTGCAAGCCTCTGGGAGGCGGTTGGAAGGTAGGATTTTCTAGAATAGCCAACACTTGGTAAGCTTTTGGACTCTAAGGAGACATCCATTAGTTATCTCTTGCGAGCTTTTGACCGGAAGTCCAAGGTTAAAGATCATCTTGAATGGCAAGTGCTAGGTGAGAGGTATGAGTCGTTGCAAGGTGCATCAGTGAGAGGGATTTAGTGTTTGAACCCATTAAAGGAAAGCATCTGTACAACATTAATTAGAGAATTGACTATATGTTAATTCTCTAATGTGAGGAAATGAACCAAATGACTGGAGCTCTGTTTTTGCATGAGGAACCTCTCCTGAAAACTTAAACCTCCAAGGAATGTTTTTCTTCAAAAGTAATTTCCATTACTTTCTTTACTGTTAGTTTAAATCAAACCTTTTTTAGCCAAAAATTATGTTTTCTTTTAAAGCTAACCTTGAAATGAAAAGGCACCAATTCAGCTTTGAATTGGTATCATTTATGAATTGAAAACCCTTCCCAGTGAATGATCCAAGAGCCACTATGCTATAGTAGCTTTGTCTTTGCTACCCTAGTTCATGGTGTAATAGGTTATAAATTTTGTTGATTACTCCCTCAATCAAGGAGCACCAGCTGGACATGAATTAGCTGATACACCGACTGGGCATGAATCAAATGGCGCCGTTGCCGGGGACGGTGTCAACTTCATAGTGATATTATTTCAGAGTACTTGTGATTTTCATCACAAGTTTGGTAACTTTTCTTTCATGTTACTAATTCTTATTTTTTATTATTATTGTATCTTTACTTGTTCATAATCTAATATATCTTTTAAATTCAGTTTAGTTCATTTTAGTTTCTTTCTTTGGTAGCCTTGTTTTCTTTTGTTTTCTTTTATTGTCATTTTAGTTACAATTGATACTAGTTGTGTATGCCAAATTGGATACGAGACAGTGGAGGAAGGCTTGTTAAACTTGATACACCTCATAACAAGGAGTTGGAATTGAGCTTGAATATCATGGAAGCTACACCTGAGGATCAACATAGTCACCATGGTCATCAAGACAATCCCAATGAATTCAGATCAATGAGGGACCGCATGTATCCACCTCGTATGAGTGCACCATCATGTATAGTGCCCCCTACAAAGCAGCTAGTGATCAGACCACATATTGTGCCACTTCTACCAACTTTCCATGGAATGGAAAGTGAGAATCCCTATGCCCATATCAAGGAATTTGAAGATGTTTGTAATACATTCCGAGAGGGAGTAGCTTTTATCGATTTGATAAGGCTTAAGCTATTTCCTTTTACTTTAAAGGATAAGGCTAAGATTTGGCTTAATTCTTTAAGGCCAAGGAGTATCCGTTCTTGGACTGATTTACAAGCTGAATTCCTCAAGAAGTTTTTTCCTACTCACAGAACAAATGGCTTGAAAATGCAAATTTCAAACTTCTCAGCTAAAGAGAATGAGAAATTCTACGAGTGTTGGGAAAGATATTGATGCGACTCATGGTAGCTTAGCTTTAAAGGCGTATCAACAAAATTTATACCTTAAATACTATTACTAAAGTAGCCAAGCTACTATAGCATAGTGGTTCTAGGATCGTTCACTGGGAAGGGTTTTCGCAAATAGTAGTGATATTCAAATTAGGAAAATAGGTGATTTTCTTATGGATGTTAGCTTTAAAAGAAGATGTAAATGTTTTAGAAAGATTTAAACTAATCTAAGCTAACATTAAAGACTAAAATGAAAGGGTGTAAAAACAAGTTTCTCAAAGATAGGATAGCTATGCTCTGGCTCTTATGCAAATTGGAAATCTTAGGATAGGCTCCTCGCGTTGGGGTTGCAACTATGGTGATGCTTGCTTCCCGAACCGGTATGGATTTAGCAAATCAAGTTTTAATCCTTTAAAATGGCAAAACAGATGGTAGTGAATTTCATCAATGGTTATTCACCTTAGACTTCCTTTGAATGGCTCGTAAGAGATAACTAATGGTCTAAAGCCAAAAGCTTACCAAATATTGGCAACTCAAAGTCATTCCAAGTGATAAACTCACCTTTCAATGGCCATTGAAATTGGTTCTAACGGATTAATGCAAAACTTGGAATTGAAAACCTCACCTTCCAATAGCTCGTAGGAGATAACTAATGGATAGAAATCCAAAAGCTTATCAAGTATTGGCCGTTGGAAGTTGTCCAAAGGAAATAAAAACCAAACTTTGCATTAATGAACCTTTAATGAAAAACGACTACCTTACCTTCCGGGTGCGAGAAATTTCCATGGGATTGCATCCAAGCCATCACATAACATCCATACTTTGAGAAACTAAAAGTTTTAGCCAATCATCCTCTAAGGAAAAGCCCTCAGAGGCTGTTTGGCTACTAAGAAAATAGAAATGGGGAAGAACAGGAGAAACGAGAGAGCTCTGTATATTCCTAAGTGTAAAACGTAATATATCTTCTATATTCTATATTCTATATCTTCCAAGAGGTGATTTCCACCCCTTATAAAGTCTTTACAAAAGCAAAAGCTTGTGATTGGTTAGTTACAAGGATAAGAAAGGAAATTACATCACAAAATACAAAGGAAAATATCTAAAGTGGAGTTGGCAAAAACAGAGCAAAATTCGCAACACGCATGGGTTATGCGAATGTTATGCGAATGTTATGCGAATTTCGCATAACACCTTGTGGAATGCGAAATTTTCGCATAACCTGGAGCAGTTGGCTTCTGAAGGCCATATCTTCCTCATTTCAGCTCCAAATCGTGCATGGTTTGAAGAGTTGGATTCTTGACTTCCAGAGCTTTGAAATGGTATATAGTATGCAAAAAATGGACTTCGGGAAGTACTCCAAAAGTGCGAAAGAAGACTGCAGCTGCTGTCCTCTTTGCTTCTCTTCACTTTGCTTGCTTTTCCTCTTTGCTTCTCTTTGCTTGTGCTCGTGTTTCCACTTGAAATTCAAGCTTGTAAATGTCCAAAATCCTTGCTTTAACTTGTCCAAGTAGCTCCTCCATCATTTGGCATGCTTGAATCGATTCATAAGCTGATAAAAACATGTAAACTTGCCACAAAATGGTTAAAACCAATTACTAAGGACCTTAATGAATTAATTGGTTTAAATGAATATGATTACTACTCAAAGGTGCTTAAAACCATTATAATTAGGTCTACAAAATAACACTTTTTGGTAGTAATCACCACCTTCTCCCACAGTGGTTGTTCCAACCTCGGAGAATACCCATGCACATATAGATAGGCTTGAGCAAAGGATGAGACATATGAGAGTATCAGATGGAAAGATGGTATGGGATGATTTTGGTTGACTATTAGTGGCCAATCTGCCAACCAAATTTAGATGACAAAGATCGAGTGATACACAGGGAATGGATGCCCCACATTTATTTGAGACTATATAGTACTAGGATGAGGGCTGATTCGTGCCCAGTCGGTGTATCAGCTGATTCATGTCCAGCTGGTGCTCCTTGATTGAGGGAGTAATCAACAAAATTTATAACCTATTACACCATGAACTAGGGTAGCAAAGACAAAGCTACTATAGCATAGTGGCTCTAGGATCGTTCACTTGGAAGGGTTTTCAATTCATAAATGATACCAATTCAAAGCTGAATTGGTGCCTTTTCATTTCAAGGTTAGCTTTAAAAGAAAACATAATTTTTGGATGAAAAAGGTTTGATTTAAACTAACGGTAAAGAAAGTAATGGAAATTACTTTTGAAGAAAAACATTCCTTGGAGGTTTAGGTTTTCAGGGGAGGTTCCTCGTGCAAAAACAGAGCTCCGGTCATTTGGTTCATTTCCTCGCATTAGAGAATTAACATATAGTCAATTCTCTAATCAATGTTGTACAGATGCTTCCCTTTAATGGGTTCAAACACTAAATCCCTCTCACTGATGCACCTTGCAACGACTCATACCTCTCACCTAGCACTTGCCATTCAAGGTGATCTTTAACCTTGGACTTCCCGTCAAAAGCTCGCAAGAGATAACTAATGGATGTCTCGTTGGAGTCCAAAAGCTTACCAAGTGTTGGCTATTCTAGAAAATCCTACCTTCCAACCACCTCCCAGAGGCTCGCAAGAGATAAACTAGTGCATCTCTATGGATGGAGATCACTTGCCTTATCAAGTGTTGGCCCAGGTGATTTAAAGGCGTTTTAAGTTAACTAAAAACATAGAAATCATTAATGGGTCACAATTTCTCTTCATTAATGGCTGAAACTACAAAGCTGTTAATTCTTGCACTTGGAACCTTTCCCGGCAACCTTAACTCCAAGGAACTAAAAGTCTAGCCACTCATTCTCTGAGGAAACATCCTCAGAGCTTGGTTGGCTAGTGAGAAAATACAATTAAAATGAGAAGGTAAAGCAGAGCAAAGCTCTGTATTTTTCTTCCTTTTAAAACTGTACAATGGATCGATCGTCCTTTTTTCTTTCGGGAACAGGCTCCCGAGAGATATGTATATGGAAAATTACAAAATATCTATCTGAGGTTATTCACCATTTTCCAAACTTAATAACTAAGGAATCCTATAATTGGTGGGTTACAAGGAGATTTTAAGGATTTAAACAATAAATATCTAAAGCAAAATATCTCAAAATATCCCAAAATATCGGTGGCAAATATCAGGAAGCTTTAGGAGAACACCGTAGCACTGTACAAAATTGTCTGCGAAACTCTTCAGGTAGGCGCTATCAGAGGATCTGGATACGTCCGTCCGGAGAAGTTGAAACGCTCTCCTTTTCTATCCGCCGTCAGAATTCCGGACGTGAATATCCGGGTAGAAGTGCTACAGCCGGGTGCAAATGGCGGCGCACATCCGGGTGCAAATGGCTGCAACCGGGTGCAACTCCTATTCGGATATGTGGTCCGGACGCCCTCCGATGGTGTATCCGAACGCCCTGTCCGGGTATACTCCTTGCATGGATTCCAAAGAACTCTCCTCAATCTCATATTGCTTTGGTAATCAAAAAGCTATCAAAACACCAAAACTTAACACATTTTTTATTAGAATTGATTGCAATGGTCCTTAACATGCCAATTGAGTTAAAAGGTGATAACTACTACTCAAAAGTGTTTAAAAGAGTTAATTAAAAGCTTATGAAATATCACTTTTTGAGTAGTAATCACTCCTCCCAACCGACATATTGCTAGTCCCTTAGCAATGAAGGAGAGAAAAATAAAAAAAAATAGTACTATAATTTACAACATCATGCTGATCAAAAAACAATTTCCAAGCGGCATGATGATCTAACTCTCACATGGAACATTAAAGAAATAAAACTCAAACTTCAACAAGAGTTATCAAATAATTTGTCTAATCACTATTCTTAAAGAGAAGACATTATGCATATTTAAGCTTTAAAAAAGTTTCCACTCCCAAATGGTCAAACCTTACTCTTCCACAAAAATCTAAGTGTTATTTATTAGTTTCCGAATATAGTATGTTGAACTAATCTCTCCCCCCAACCTAGTTCTTTTTTCAAAGCTTAGCAAATTGATCAACCTCCAATAGGCTAAGAACGCACCTCTTTTTTCACAATTTTTTTCATTGTAGGAGTACAAGGCTTAAAGGTATTTCTTTTCTAAATTTTCCATGTAACGGGGGTCTATCGATGACTCCCAACCAATTAAGGTTTAGGACATCAAGTTTTAAGGATTTTTCAACCACTAACTCCTCGGATTTTACCCCGGACTTTTGAGAATGAATTTTTATACCTAAGCACCTACAGTATGTTAAACTCCACCTATTCACCCTTGTAATGAGCATTGAGGTCGGTGACTCCCAACCAATGAAGTCTTAGGGCACCAGGTTTTAAAGATTTTCACCATATACCCCTTAGACCTTGCTCGGGTTTCAAGGCAAGCAAACATTTTTTCTTTCTTTCTCTTTTTTGTTTTTTTTTTCAAAGACTCATTGGCCTTTTATAAGGTGTCCCAACACTATTAAATGAGGTCAAAGGTACCAAGTCTAAATTTTCCTAAGTCAAGAGGGAAATAGTTTTTCATCTTATAATCGGAACCTATTGTGCACAATGTGTGAATAGCTTAAAGTGGAAGACATAAGCTTGCATTCAATAGAAACTTCAACAATTCATCAACTTTAATAAACATAATACAAACTCTAAGTCAAGTAAAAAGACAAAAATTCAATTTCTCCCATTTCATTTTTGAAAATTTTTCCTTAATAACCAAGGAGAGTAGAATAAAAACTTAAAAATTTTAAAATTAAGTAAAAAGCAACTAAATTACCAAAATAGCTTAGCATTAATAACAAAAATTCTCTTCCTCAACTCTCCCCCCAACCAAGCTGAACATTGTCCTCAATGTGACAAAGCGATTTAAAAAATAGGGAGGAAGTGGTACCTCCTGAGTGCCGTGAAGTCTGAGATGTATAGGAGAAACCATATGCTTCAAAAAACAATAAAAGATATGAGTAGAGGAATTAAAATAATATAATGCTAAGTGTGGTCACATACAACCAATCCCACTATATAATACCAAAAAGATGGGATTTCATAAAGGAAATACATAAAGTAAAGTATGTAAATGATCAGAAATGGGGAGGATGATGCTAGTAAGCTGATGGAAGACCCAGATGGTGCTGAAGCTGCCTCAGGATGGCAGTGTGCTAAGTCTGGGTGGTCAAAATCTGCTCCTGCTAAGAACGAATAGCTAACATCTCTTGAGCAAGGCTGCTCTGAGTCGTGGTCAGTGTCTGCAATGTGTGGCATAGATCTCTATACTCTGAAATAGGTATGGTCATTCTAGGCTCGGCTGAAGTAGAAGGCTCTGATGCAGCTGGAATAACTGGAGGGGTGCTGTGGGTGGTAGGAAAAGCAAAGGGTATACCCTCATGTATGGGCTTTGTAGATGCTCTCCTGGCAGCTGGCATCTCAGTTGGTTGTGGGTCCTCTGACTGCTGTGGCTGTGAAAGCTCTAGATGCTCTGTTCTATATGCTATCATATTGGTCCACTTGTCAAGAGTGAATACTTCTCGGCATATGTGTTTGCGCTCTAGCTGAGGGTCTGATGGATACCCCAGATGCTCCAAAATTTGGCATAGCAATCTCGGGAAAAGAAGTGGAATAGCATCCGCTCGCAGCAGCTTCTTCCTATGCACCTTCTCTTCAAAGTAGAGAAGGACAACCATAATCAGATGGTGAGGGCCAAAGAAATATCCCTCTGATATCCTGAACAGGGCTTCTAGCAGAACTCTTCTCCTCTGCACCCAATGTTGAAGTGGATAAATGTTGTGGCGCAGGAGTGCATCAATGAAGAACATGCTCGGAGGAAGTTCCTTCCTCAATAGATATGGATTTGTGGATGTTCCTCTGGATAAGAGATGAACCATTTCAAGCTGGGGAGGATTAGTCCATACTCGGTAATCCTCTAGACAGGCTGGTTCATATGGAATATGCAGGACCTCTGCTATGTGGCGAGCTCCTAAAATACCATGACGTCCGTCAATGGTAAAATGAATAAGAGTAGGATCTCTGACCTGATTAGTAGTCTGGACTGATAGAAGTTCGTTGCTACTCGAGGATAGAAAAAATCCTTGGGGGTCAGCAAATGCTCCATGCGATATCTGTGCAGTAGATGGAATGAGTCTGCTAGCTCCGGCTGAAACCTGAAGGTGGCTGTGTCGAAACACAGCTCAGAGTGAAATGGTCGAGCCCGGCAATCCAAATTCCCCTCAATGGGCAGTTGAAGATCCACCGGAGGTTCTGAATGCGGGATTGGAGACGGCTCTGGAGAGGGTTCTGTTAAGTTGATTGGCTCTGAATCTACTACCCTGGCTTTCTTTTGCGGGGGACGACCACCTGACCTGGTCTGATAACGCCTCGCCGGAGGACTCAACGGCGCGGGTTTGGCAGAAGGTGGGGCAGCTACTTGTCGCGGAGGCTCTGATGTGGAGCCTTGAATAGGCATCTTTCGCACGACTCTCTGGCGGCCGGCCGGAAATGATGACTTAGCTCCTCTGGTTCGCGCCATGGTGGACTGAAGAAAATGGCCAGAGGTGATGGTCGGTGGCTCGCGTGGCTTCGGGCTCAGGTGAGAGAGCAAACGAATGGTTGCTCTGGTGTTCTTCCTTTCGGAACCCTTTTGGCAACTTAAATGACCGGTTTTTAAAAAAATAAAGGAATATCAAGGGTAGTTTTGATTTTCACAGAGTAAAGGCGATTTCGCAGCAAAAGGTCATTTTCGTAGCCCATTTCGCAGCTGCGAAATGGGGGGAACTGTGCTACAAAATGGTGCTTGTGTGCCAAGAGGGTGCTTTACAGCTACGAAAATTTTCGCAGAGAGGGGCATGAGGCTGTGAAATGATTTCGCAGCAAAGTGGCGATTTCGCAGAGGCTTCTTTTAGGCTGCGAAATCTCGCAGACCCCTATTTTTCCCCTGTTTTACACTCTTTCTTGCTCCAAACGACTTTCCTTTAATTTCTTTGCAATTCCTCCTACATGGGATCATTCAAAAAGACTAGGTTACATATAACTACACAACATAAAACTAAAAATTAAAATCAAAAGAATTGATAAAGCTTTGAAATTAACAAAATTAATAAAAACAAAAAATTATGGACTTTGGTGAAACCAAGTCCATCTAACCCTTATTTGATTAGGCTTTCTGTGGCTCAAGGAGGTTGATGTCCTCCTTTTCTGGTTTGAATGGCTCAATGAATGGCTTGAGACGATGACCATTGACCTTGAAAATGTCAATGCTTTTGGAATTTAGTAATTCTACCACTCCATTGGGATGCACTTGGTGAATTATGAAAGGGCCTATCCACCTTGACTTGAGCTTCCCTAGAAAGACATGGAGTCTTGAATCATAAAGAAAGACTCTTTGTCCTTTATGGAATTCTTTGTTGGATATTAATTGATCATGCCACCTCTTCATCCTCTGTTTTGCAACTTTGGAATTGATGTAAGCATCATTTCTTAATTCCTCCATCTCATTAAGGTCTAAGCACCTCTTTGCCCCAGCTCGGATCAAGTCCATGTTCAACTTCTTGATTGCCCACCAAGCTTTGTATTCAACTTCCACAGGGAGATGGCATGCTTTGCCATAGACTAGGCGATAAGGAGACATACCAAGAATAGTCTTGTAAGTTGTTCTGTATGCCCATAGTCAATCATGAAACTTAATAGACCAATCTTTTCTGCTCGTGATCACCACCTTCATCAATATATTCTTGATTTGTCTGTTTGCTAGCTCCACTTGCCCGGAATTTTGAGGATGATAAGGTGTAGCTACCTTATGCTTCACTCCATACTTGGCTAATAGGGTTTCAAAGGATTTGTTGCAAAAATGAGTACCTCTATCACTGATTATGGCCTTGGGCACCCCAAACCTTGAGAAGATGTTCTCTTTGAGAAATTTGAGAACCACCCTGTGATCATTATGTTTACAGGGAATTGCCTCAACCCATTTAGAAACATAGTCTACCCCCACCAAGATATAAGAGTTACCAAAAGACATTGGGAAAGGTCCCATGAAATCAATACCCCAAACATAAAAAAGATCAACTA
Organism: Vitis labrusca; assembly: GCA_011039315.1. Taxonomy (NCBI): domain Eukaryota; kingdom Viridiplantae; phylum Streptophyta; class Magnoliopsida; order Vitales; family Vitaceae; genus Vitis; species Vitis labrusca. The sequence goes on along the minus strand of JAAKHE010001235.1, from coordinate 50,766 downwards.
TTAGAATGGGGTTCATAGGCATTTGATTTCTTTTTGTAAGCTTCCCAAGCCTTTGGCATCTATCACAACTCCTACACATGATGTGGGCATCTTTGAAAAGCGATGGCCAAGTAAACCCTGATTGCAACACCTTCATGGCTATTTTCTGAGAGGCAAAGTGGCCTCCACAGGCATTCTCATGGCAATGGCTGAGGATCCCTTGTTGCTTTTCTTCAGGGACACACTTTCTTATGATCTGATTTGCACAATACTTGAAAAGGAAAGGCTCCTCCCAATAATAAGCATGAATCTTTGCAAAGAAGTGCTTCCTGTCTTGTGCAACCACTCACTTGGAACTTCACCAGTAACTACATAGTTAGCAATATGAGCATACCAAGGAGCTTTCTCTAGCAACATAAGTGATTCCTCAGGAAAGTCATCATTAATTGGTAAGACATGGGAATTGTGTGTTATAGCCAACCTTGACAGGTGGTCAGCTACCACATTCTCCACCCCTTTCTTGTCTCTGATCTGGAGATCGAACTCTTGTAACAAAAGAATCCATCTAATCAACCTTGCTTTTGCATCTTGCTTTGTCAATAAATACTTCAAGGCTGAATGGTCAATGAAAACAATGATGAAAGACCCTACCAAATAAGCACGAAACTTGTCTAAGGCAAACACCACAACTAACAATTCTTTCTCTGTAGTTGTGTAGTTCCTTTGAGCTTCGTTCAATGTTTTTCTTGCATAGTAGATCACATAGGGCTTCCCATCTTCCCTTTGGCCAAGTATAGCTCCTATAGCAAAGTCGTTGGCATCACACATTACTTCAAAGGGTAATTACCAATTAGGAGCCCTCACTATTGGAGCGGTTGTTAAAAATTGCTTCAGTTGATCAAAGCTATTTTGACATCTTTCATCCCATACAAACTTAGCATCCTTAGCCAAAAGCTCACAAAGAGGTTTTGAAATATTAGAGAAATCTTTTATAAATCTCCTATAGAACCCTGCATGGCCAAGAAATTACCTTACTCCTTTCACAGTTGTTGGGGACGACAATTTGACAATAAGCTCCACCTTTGCTTTATCAACTTCAATGTCTTTCTCGGAGATGATATGGCCAAGGACAATTCCTTGACGTACCATAAAATGGCATTTCTCCCAGTTGAGCACCAAGTCTTTTTCAATGCATCTGTTAAGAACCGCTTCCAAATTGACTAAGCATTCCTCAAATGTACCTCCATATACGGTGATGTCATCCATGAAAACCTCCATAATTTGCTCCACCATATCACTGAAGATACTAATCATGCATCTTTGGAATATTGCAGGTGCATTGCATAAACCAAAAGGCATTCTTCTGTAGGCGTATGTTCCAAATGGACATGTGAAAGTGGTCTTCTCCTAATCTTCCACATCAATTTCAATTTGGAAATACCCTGAGTACTCGTCCAAGAAACAATAAAAAGGATGGCCAGAGACTCTCTCCAGCACCTGATCAATAAATGGCAATGGAAAGTGATCTTTCCTTGTCACAACATTCAACTTTCGATAATCAATACACACCCTCCAACCTAAAGTGAGGCATGTCACAATTTCTTCTCCTTTTTCATTCTGAACCACAGTAATCCCTGACTTCTTTGGTACCACTTGAGTAGGGCTCACCCAAGGGCTGTCAGATATGGGATAAATAATACCTACTTGAAGTAGCTTCAGCACTTTAGCTCGCACCACCTCTTGTAAATGAGGAGTCAATCTTCTTTGAGGTTGACGAATTGGTTTAGCTTCTTCCTCCATGTATATGTGATGTGTACAAACCAAATGACTGATTCCTTTCAAGTCAGATATTTGCCATCCTATTGCTTTCTTACACCTCTTGAGAACTTCAAGTAGACACTTCTCCTGATGATTAGCAAGAGATGAAGATATAACAACAGGACATTGATTATTTTCTTCAAGGTATGTATATTTCATCTGCAAGGGCAGAGGCTTCAAATTGAGCTTTGGGGTCTCTTCCTCAACAGCTTCTCCTTCCTCTTTATTGAACAAAGGTAGAATCTCTTCTCTCCTCCTCCTACCTTGTAGAGTAGCAAGCACATTAGGGAGTTCAGACAACCCTTCTTCAAGATCCCCAAGACTTTCATTCAGCTTGTCTTGCATATTCTGATTACAGTGCTCCTCCACTAGAGTGTCGATAATGCATACCTCTTCTGGACCTTCTTCTTCTTCCGGAGTGATTTGCTTTTTAGACATATGAAAAATGTTGAGTTCAAGTGTCATGTTGCCAAACTTGAGTTGCATGAGTCCATTCCTACAATTGATGATTGCATTTGAAGTAGCAAGGAATGGCCTTCCAAGGATGATAGGAACTGAATTAGCTTCCTTTACAGTAGGATCCGTATCAAGAACAACAAAGTCTACCGGATAGTAGAAATTATCAACTTGAACTAAAACATCCTCAATTACCCCCCTTGGAATTTTTACTGATCTATCTGCTAAAGATAGGGTGATTGATGTTGGCTTCAACTCACCAAGTCCCAATTGCTTGTAAGCAGAGTATGGTAGCAAATTCACACTTGCTCCCAAGTCTAACAAAGCTTTTTCCACTACCTTTCCTCCAATCATGATTGAAATGGTAGGACATCCCGAATCTTTGTACTTCAAAGGAGAGTTGCATTGTATGATTGCACTTACTTGCTCAGTCAAGAAGGCTTTCTTGTTCACATTCAACCCTCTTTTGATAGTACACAGGTCCTTTAGGAATTTTTCATATGTTGGAACTTGCTTAATCATATCCAGCAGTGGGATATTGACTTTCACTTGTCTTAATACTTCAAGGATTTCTGATGCATTTTTTATCCCCTTTTTCCCATGCAAAGCTTGAGGAAAAGGTGGAGATGTGTGTTTCTTCATCAATTCTTCCTTAATAAGCTCTTTCTTCGGATTTGCATTCACTATTGAATCACGGTCCTTCTTCTCTTCACTGACATCTTTCTTCTTTCCTTTCATTTCCTCCCCCTTCTTTGTTTCTTCTTCTTCTTCAACATGTGGCTTGGGTGTTGGTGGCTCAACCTTTTTACCACTCCTTAGAGTGATCAAGGCTTTAACATCTTTCACCTATGACGATTCCCCCTCATGGATTTCCACTTCATAGATACCCTTTGGGTTTTGGTGAGGTTGAGAAGGAAATCTACCCTTCTCTTGCACTGTGTTCAAGTTAGTGAGTCTTAAGATTGAGTATTGGAGATTATCTATCTTTTGAGATAGATCATTTTGCATTCCATCCACCCTTTTATTCAAAGTACTCTCTACACTGTCAATTCTTTGACTGAGTTGAGTATTGATGGCTTTTTGTTCTCCAACAAAATCTCACACAACCTTGTTGAGATTCACTATTGTTTGTTCAAGACTTGAAGATTGTTAAGATGGTTGAGATGGTTGGGATGGTTGAGCCGGCTGTTGGTACTGAGGTGCTCTTGCCTTCCATGAGAAATTTGGATGATTCCTCCAACTTGAGTTGTAAGTATTTCTATACGGTGCATTGTTATTGGACTTGAATTGACCAACAGCATTTGCTTGATCTCCAAACATTTCCTTTACAGCTGGAATTGTAGGGCACTCCTCCACCAAGTGTTCATAAGATTGACAAATAGGACACAGTTTTACTTGTACTGATGCTTCAGCAACAGCTTGCACTTCATGCATCTTTTTCAGTTCTAGTTCCTCCAATCTTCTTGTCATAGCTGCAAATTTTACTTTCATATCATCATCTTCATTCAAGGTATACATCCCAGCATTAGCATTGGAAGCACTCGGTTGAGACTTCATTTTTCCCACTTCTCCTTTTTGCGGTTCATCCCATCCCCTTGAAACTTCAGCCACATAACTCAAGAAATCCATAGCTTCCTCAGGATTCTTACTCATGAAATCCCCTCCACACATTGTTTCGAGGAGTTGATTCATTGAGGAAGACATCCCATCATAAAAATAGCTCACCAATAGCCAAGTATCAAAACCATGGTGAGGACAAGCATTTATGGCTTCTATATATCTGATTACTACCAAAAAGTGCTATTTTGTAGACCTAATTATAATGGTTTTAAGCACCTTTGAGTAGTAATCATATTTATTTAAACCAATTAATTCATTAAGGTCCTTAGTAATTGGTTTTAACCATTTTGTGGCAAGTTTACATGTTTTTATCAGCTTATGAATCGATTCAAGCATGCCAAATGATGGAGGAGCTACTTGGACAAGTTAAAGCAAGGATTTTGGACATTTACAAGCTTGAATTTCAAGTGGAAACACGAGCACAAGCAAAGAGAAGCAAAGAGGAAAAGCAAGCAAAGTGAAGAGAAGCAAAGAGGACAGCAGCTGCAGTCTTCTTTCGCACTTTTGGAGCACTTCCCGAAGTCCATTTTTTGTATACTATATACCATTTCAAAGCTCTGGAAGTCAACAATCCAACACTTCAAACCATGTACGATTTAGAGCTGAAATGAGGAAGATATGGCCTTCGGAAGCCAACTGCTCCAGGTTATGCGAAAATTTCGCATTCCACAAGGTGTTATGCGAAATTCGCATAACATTCGCATAACATTCGCATAACATTCGCATAACCCATGCGAGTTGCGAATTTTGCTCTGTTTTTGCCGACTCCACTTTAGATATTTTCCTTTGTATTTTGTGATGTAATTTCCTTTCTTATCCTTGTAACTAACCAATCACAAGCTTTTGCTTTTGTAAAGACTTTATAAGGGGTGGAAATCACCTCTTGGAAGATATAGAATATAGAATATAGAAGATATATTACGTTTTACACTTAGGAATATACAGAGCTCTCTCGTTTCTCCTGTTCTTCCCCATTTCTATTTTCTTAGTAGCCAAACAGCCTCTGAGGGCTTTTCCTTAGAGGATGATTGGCTAAAACTTTTAGTTTCTCAAAGTATGGATGTTATGTGATGGCTTGGATGCAATCCCATGGAAATTTCTCGCACCCGGAAGGTAAGGTAGTCGTTTTTCATTAAAGGTTCATTAATGCAAAGTTTGGTTTTTATTTCCTTTGGACAACTTCCAACGGCCAATACTTGATAAGCTTTTGGATTTCTATCCATTAGTTATCTCCTACGAGCTATTGGAAGGTGAGGTTTTCAATTCCAAGTTTTGTATTAATCCGTTAGAACCAATTTCAATGGCCATTGAAAGGTGAGTTTATCACTTGGAATGACTTTGAGTTGCCAATATTTGGTAAGCTTTTGGCTTTAGACCATTAGTTATCTCTTACGAGCCATTCAAAGGAAGTCTAAGGTGAATAACCATTGATGAAATTCACTACCATCTGTTTTGCCATTTTAAAGGATTAAAACTTGATTTGCTAAATCCATACTGGTTCGGGAAGCAAGCATCACCATAGTTGCAACCCCAACGCGAGGAGCCTATCCTGAAATTTCCAATTTGCATAAGAGCCAGAGCATAGCTATCCTATCTTTGAGAAACTTGTTTTTACACCCTTTCATTTTAGTCTTTAATGTTAGCTTAGATTAGTTTAAATCTTTCTAAAACATTTACATCTTCTTTTAAAGCTAACATCCATAAGAAAATCACCTATTTTCCTAATTTGAATATCACTACTGTTTGCGAAAACCCTTCCCAGTGAACGATCCTAGAACCACTATGCTATAGTAGCTTGGCTACTTTAGTAATAGTATTTAAGGTATAAATTTTGTTGATACGCCTTTAAAGCTAAGCTACCATGAGTCGCATCAGGTGGGGAAAACTCAATCTAACTCTATAAAGTAAATGGTGTAGGTTGTTGGACTGTCTAATCAAGTAAGGAAGGTGGTGGAATCTGAGTGTCCTGTGGAACTGTCTAACTAGGTAAGAGAGGTGGTGGAATAATGAGATCATACTGCATACTCTCCTAAACTAGAACCTACTAAGCCTATTGCCCATCTATCCTTTGACCAAGACCAACTATGACCTCTTAGATTGAAGCCATAGCAACAACGAACTAATTGATGGTAACCACCTGCGGATCCATATCTCTCTAATCCAAAATCTGATCCATCTGATCTAACTGGTATGACATTCTAATAAATTTGCCTCTAACTTTAATCTAAGAAGCTGAACCCAAAATAAACGTATCAATACTCGTACAATAGTGGAAACAGTAGACAAGACACAGTGTGAGGGAAACTTTACGAGAAATGTCTGCATACCTCCAAAGAGATAGGGTGCTTCCATGAAAGGTGGTCATCACCTCCACACGTGCACTACCTCTCTTCCCAAGGGGTTTCCTAGTGACAAAGGCTCTCGCATCTCTCAACACTCAGGGGTAATCTATTGCGCATAATGATGTGTGTGGGTGCATCCAAAAACCTATTATCTAAAAGAAGCAAAGGAAACACACTAGATGCACGAGTATCCATAAAATCTAGCTCCGGGCTATCCAAGTCTTCAAAGGTCAGACTCCAAGCAGCATCAATGTGTTGACCTCCTTCATGGTGCTCCCAAACATAGATATGGCCGATCGCTAGACCCTACTTGTAACACTCCAAAATAAACTTTAAGGGCAAAATAGTAAATTATAAATTAATTAATTAATTAAACAAACTCATTAAAGGTAAAAGAGTCCTTTTACAATTAATAATCCTAGGTATAAATTATATTTTCCTATTGTCTTCTTTATTAAGAAAACTCTATTAACAAAAAAAAAAAATAAAAAAAATCAAAGAATTGGAGATTGTAGGGCTAAAGGTTTAAAGGTCTAGAGTTTGAAGTTCAGATTTTTTTCAAGTAAGATTCTAACCCTAGATTAATATATTATATTCATTAATTAGCTTTGAACACATTAGATATTCTTTAGAAAATTTTAATTTAGATTAGGTTTAATATAGTTATTTTTTTTTTAAGACCAAAAAATTGAAATTATGAGTATAGGTTGTTTCATTGATGAAAATAGGGAAATAAAAAAAATTAATGTGTAATCGTGAGAGGCAAAGGGTGGTAGTGGAATAAATTAAAATAATAATAATGAGTAGAGTTGGTGGAGTTGTTAAAAGTACATGGGGCTAATAATAATAATAATAATAATAATAATAATAATAATAATAATAATAATTGTGTGATTTGGATGCTTGTGAATGACATATAGTAATAATAATAGTAACTGTTTTTAATAAAAGTTTTAATTTAGTTTAAGTATACAAAAGTAATAAATGGTTAGAATAAGATTTGGAAGAAATATGAGTTTATAAAAAATTTGAAAATTCATTAAATTATATTATTATTGTTTAAGAAGTTGAAAATAATATTGGGTAGTAATAATATTAGCATGAGAAATTAATTAGGATCCCTAATACTAAATAAAATATTTTTAGGATTATTAAATTTTTTACCTTTAGATAATTGTGTATGATATTATGTTAGGTGATGAGTAAATTCATCAAGATAAATACTTCAAGTTTTTGAGCGTTTCTTTAAGGTTAGGGAAATTAATGCAGATTATTATTAAAGAAAATAATTTTCTTTTTATATTGTATTTTGAAATGTATAAAAGTATTATTTTTATCTTTACGCATGGATCAAATATGTGTTTTATATGGAAAGTATATTTGAGAATTTTCTTTGTGTATGAAAAATGAAAATTTGAGGAGATATGATATTTTGTTTTGTAAGTTTGAATTAATGAAATAAAGTGTTTGAATTTGGATTATATGGCCCAAGCGGGTTATAATTGTTGACATTTTTTGCCTTAGTCAACGGATTATAATAGTTGATATTATATGACCCTAGTCAACGGGTTATAATAGTTGACATTTAGTTTTGTTCACCTTAACTAGAAAAAATTTGAAACTAGCCACTCATTTGTGAAGTCCCACCTAATTAGGCTCCATTTGTTATTTGATAACCAAAGTAAAGATATTTTGAATGCATTTGATTTGGTTTTGATGAGAAATTGTTTTGAAATGGATATGAAAAAGTTTTGTTGAAAAGTTTGAATGTATTAGTATTTTGAACTCAAAAGTTTTTATGAAAATAAGTATATGTTATATCTCTTATTTGCAAGCATGATTGAAAATGTTTGATCCATGAAACTGTATTGATGTTCCTTATTGAGCTTTAAGCTCATGCCCCTTCGTTGATAATTTTTCAGGTACTTTCAATTCGGGGGAGGAGTGATGGCTAGATTGGGGAATTTTTCTTTGTTAGGATTTTGGTTCAAACTTTATTTTTGACATTGTTTAGATGTTAAATTTTAATTCCTGTTTAAATTATTTGAATTTGGAGTTATTTGGACAACATTCTAGTTGATGTATAAGTTTTTAAAGTTGAGAATTGGGGATCATAGAATTTATTTATTTTACTACTCTAAACAGGAAATTGGTAATTGGTAATTTCCAGTTACAAGATGAATATTGTGTTGTTTCCATTTCGAGCCTTTAGTTTTGAGGTGTGAAATGATCGTCATGCCCTTAGAGTGGGTTTTAGGGTGTGACACTACTCCTAACCACTAGCTTGGTTGAAAGACAATCATAAAGTAACAAGTCTCACATGAGGTACAAACATAGATACAAGGGTGTTTGTTTGCTAAAAGAGGCTTGGGACTATTCTAAAGATGCTTAGATTTCTCAAAACCAAACATTCCATGTTGTTATGGTTACTCAAACTATCAAGTGCACTTGGTTCATGACATTATTGTAAACATCCCACAACCCACCTCATTCTGAAACTCATGATAACAAATGCATGGGAGTATCATTAGAAGGTAGGGCTATGGGTCGAACACTCAATTCCTCACCATGAGGAACACACCAGTAGGCCATGAAGAAGGGTGATCAATGGGTTGATGCTTCGCGGGCAGTGTCAAGGGTAATATAGCTCAACCAACATCGGCAACAAATACAGAGACAATAAAAAAAGAAAATCAAGAACAAAAACAGAGCATAAAAGGTTGAAAACAAAGGGAATAAACAAAAAAAACATTTCAGGTTTCAATCCATGAGCCTTAGTGAGCAAAGGGAACTTGGAGTAGATTAAAAATGAGAATGAGACTGAAATTAATATCCACACATGCCACGAGTCTAAACAATGACAAATAAAGCAGTGAATAAATCCAATGCCATAAACATGCAAATAGACTAGAACCCTATGAAATTCAACATACATCCTCCATTATCCAAAATCAAACAAGCAAATGATACCCAAGTAATAAGAAGAGAAGATGGATATCAAAGATAATTTAAACAAGCAAAGAATCCATAGCAAACGTAAGTGGCCCCTAATGGTCATAGCCAAGCATGCAATAGATCACCAAATAGCAAATTATTGGAATCTATAAAAGAGCAAGGGTTTTATAGTAAAAAACCTACCTTAAAAGGGAAGCCGATTGATCAATCTTTTTTTCTCATTTTGTTATGCTGAAACTTTTTTTTTTTTTCCAGAATTCTCCTAGAAAAAATTCTTGTTTTCTTTTCTTGTTCTTTTTTATTTTATTTTTTCCTTTTAGTCTCTCACTCTACTCTAAATCCAAACCTTTCCTCTTTCCATCCCTTTCCCTACTCTTTAAGATTTGAGGTTTTTCTTTTAAGGTTTTTTCTCCATCCCTTCAGGAATCATAACCTACTCTTTTCCCATACAGTTCAATTCCCACCAAGACTCTTTTCATCTCCCTCATGTCCCAACCTATTCTTCATTTTTTTTTGTGCTCCATCATTACTTCTCCAATTTCTCATGCTACCTTTCTTGGGCTACCATTAGAGTTTAAGAGTTGCTTATAGGCCTTGGAAGGTTGGAGAGAAGTTGGCCCGATGCACATGAAATAAAGCATCAAAGATGACCATGCATGGCAAGGCTGCATGCACGTGTATGGGACTTATGCTTGGGTATGCATGTATGCTTTGATGTTCTTGAACAATTAGTCATGTCATTATTGTCTCTAGTGGACTTTATTTCTCATCGAATCATTTTTTTCTAAATAAATAAGCAAACAAAATAAATAAATAAACAGATAAAGTATTTTAGAAAAAAATGAAAATAAAATAATAATAATAATAAAAACAATAATACAAAAAACAATCCTTGTGGGGATAATAACAAAAATAAACAATGACTAAAAGAAAGTAAATAAGAAAATAAATAAATAAATAAATAAATATAAGTATGCGACACATTCATGAAGAACACGTGCAAGCTATGTAAGACACAAGTCATGCAAATGATTTAGGGGTGTTGGAGTAAGCCTAAAAGGACTAGGTGCACCTAGATAGGCCAGGTGTGCCTAATAGACCTAAATATGCCTAAGAAAATTGTTATAAAAGTGTATATAGTATTCAGAATGACTCAAAGAGGTAAGTTATATGACTAGCAATAGGCTTCCAAAAACCACTATGGAGTACTAAAAGAGCACCTAATCAGGGAATGTGCCAATGGAACAAAATGGAGGGTCTACACCTATCAAATCGGTTATGACAATTCAATTTCGTTTTCGGCATAGACCACACCTATACGATCGGTCATGCTGTTGTCCTATCTTATTTTGGTCATAGACCGTACCCTTTCAAATTGGTCCTGACAATTCAGTTTCATTTTTGGTAAAGATCGCACAAGTACGATCGGTCACATTGTTGTCCTATCTCATTTTCATCATATACCACACCCTTTTGGATCGGTCATGACAATTCAATTTTGTTTTTGGAATAAATCGCACTTGTATGATCAATCATGTCATTGTCCTATCTCATTTTCGTCATAGATTGGACTTTGCCTGATTAGCTAACACAATTTAGTTCCATTTTCAGCATAGATACGATAAATGAGGTTGTTGTCTTATCTGGTCTACGTCATAGATCATAACCTGTCAGATCGATCATAACAATTCACTTTCGTTTTTGGCATAGACCACACTAGTATAATCGGTCACGTCGTTGTCTTGTCCATTTTTCTTCATAAGCCACACTTTTTCGGATCAATCATAACAATTCAGTTTCATTTTCAGTATAGACCGCACCTATACGATTAGACACATCATTGTCATATCTCATTTTCATTATAAACTAGACTTCGTTTGATCGACCATGATAGTTCAGTTTTGTTTCCAGCATAAACTGCATTTGTACGATTGATCACATTGTTGTCTTATCTACTCTATGTCATAGACCACACCCCATCAAATTGATCTTGACGATTTAGTTTCACACCTTTACGATCAGTCACGTCATTGTCTTATCTCTTTTTCTTCATAGACCGCACCATTTTGGATTAGTCATGGTAATTCAATTATGTTTTCAACATAGACCATACCTATACAATCGACCAACATAGTTCAGTTCTGTTTTTGACATAGACTGCACCTATACAATCAATCACATTGTTGTCTTGTCTACTTTACATAATAGACTGTACCCTGTCGGATCGGTCCTGACAATTTAGTTTCATTTTTCGCAAGAATCGGACCTATACAATCGGTCACGTCGTTGTCTTGTCTCATTTTGGTCATAGACCACACTGTTTCAAATCAATCCTGATAATTTAGTTTTGTTTTTGGTATAGACTGCACATGTACAATTAGTCATGTTGTCCTGTCTCATGTTTGTCATAGACTGCACATTTTTGGATTGTTCATGACAATTTAGTTTTGTTTTTGGCATAGATCGCACTTCTACGATCAGTCACGTCGTTGTCTTATCTCATTTTCGTCATAGACCGCACATTACTCGATCGACTATGATAATTCAGTTTCGTTTTCAATGTAGACCGCACATGTACAATTGATCATGTTGTTATCCTATCTGGTCTACATCATAGACTACAACTTATCATGACGGCCATGACAATTCACTTTTGTTTTTGACATAGATCGCACATGTATGATCAGTTATGCCGTTATCTTGTTCCTTTTTCTTCATAGACTGCACCCTTTCGTATAGGTCATGACAATTCAGTTTTATTTTTGGCATAGACCAAACCTTTACAATTAGTCACATCGTTGTCCTATCTCATTTTTGTCATAGACCACACTTTATCTGATTGGCCATGACAGGTCACTTTTGTTTTTGGTGTAAACCGCACTGTACGATCTATCACGTCATTGTTCTGTCTATTCTACATCATAGATTGTACCATGTCAGATCAATTTTGACAATTCAGTTTCATTTTCGACATAGACCACATTCTCTTTGATCGCCCAAGATAGTTTTGTTCCATTTTTGACATAGACCACATCTTTATGATTGATTACTTCATTGTCATATCTAGTCTAAATCATAAAGCACAACCTGTCGAATCGGTCATGGCAATTCAGTTTTGTCTTCATTGTAGACAACACCTGTACAATTGGTCACGTTGTTGTCCTTTCTCATTTTCATCATAGACGGCACCCATTCGGATCGATCATGACAATTCAATTTTGTTTTCGACATAGACCGCACCTATACCATTAATCATGTCATTGTCCTATCTCATTTTTTTCATAGACCATACTCTACCTAATCGACCATAATAGTTCAATTTCATTTTCAACATAGACCATACTTGTACAATCGATCACGTTGTTATCCTGTCTAGTCTATGTCATAGACCAAACCCTATCAAATCGGTCATGACAATTCAGTTTTGTTTTCGACATAAACCACACCTATACAATCGATCATGTCATTGTTCTGTCTCATTTTCATCATAGTTCTCACTCTTTTGGATCAATCATGACAATTCAGTTTCATTTTTGGCATAGGTCGCACTCATAAGATCAATCACATCATTGTCCTGCCTTATTTTCGTCATAGATTGCACTCTATCTAATAAGCCATGACAACTCTATTTTGTTTTTAGCGCAAACTGAATTTGTATGATTGATCACATCGTTATCCTATCTCATTTTAGTCATAGACTACACTCTTTCGACATAGACCACACCTGTACAATCGTTCACGTTGTTGTCCTATTTTATTTTCATCATAGAGTACACTCTTTCTAATTGGCAATGACAATTCAATTCCATTTTCGGCTTAGACCACAACTATATGATCGATCATGTTGTTGTCCCGTTTGGTATATGTCATAGACCACAACTTATCGAATTGGTCATAACAATGTAGTTTGGTTTTTGGCATAAACCGCACATATAAGATCGGTCTTATAGTTGTCCTGTCTCATTTTTGTCATAGACTACACCTTATCAAATTGGTGATGACAATTTAGTTTCATTTTCGATATATACCACACTTGTACAATTGGTCACATTGTTGTCCTATCTTATTTTCATCATAAATTGCACTTTGTCTTATCGGCCATGACAGTTTAGTTCCATTTTCATCATAGACAATATCCATACAATCGATCACCTTATTGTCTTATATGGTCTACATCATAAACCGCAACCTATAGGATTGATCACAATAATTCAATTTCGTTTTCGGCATATACTGCACTCTATCATATTAGTCATGACAATTTTGTTTCATTTTTAGCATGGATCATACTTGTATGATCGGTCACGTAGTATCTCATGTATTTTTTTTTAAGACTGCACTATATCATATTAGTCAAGACAATTTAGTTTCGTTTTCAGCATAGATCACACCTGTACAATCGATCACATCATTGTCATGTGTCATTTTTGTCATAAACCACACTTTTTTCTGATAAGGCATAATAGTTCAATTTTGTTTTCGGCGTAGACCACACCTATATGATCAATCACATTGTTGTCTTGTTTGGTCTATGTCATAGACCGCACCCTATCGAATCGGTCATGACAATTCAATTTCATTTTTTTAAAATATTTTTTGCATAGATCACACTTGTACAATCGTTCACATTATTGTCTAATATCATTGTCATTATAGATTGTACACTATCTAATCGACCGTCACAGTTCAGTTCCATTTTCAGCACAAACTACATTTGTATGATGGATCACTTCATTGTCCTATCTAGTCAACATCATAGCCTACAACCTATAGGATTGGTCATGACAATTCATTTTCCTTTTTGGTATAGACTACACCTATAAGATTGATCACATCGTTGTCCAGTCTAGTTTACGTCATAGATCACACTTTATTGTATTGGTCATGATGATTTAGTTCCATTTTCGGCATAGATCGCAACTGTATAATCGGTCATGTCGTTGTCCTATCATATTTTCATCATAGATCACACTCTATCTTATCGGTCATGAGAGTTCAGTTCCATTTTTTAAGTAGACTACACCTATATGATCGATCATGTTGTTGTTCTATCTGTTCTATGTCATAAACTACACCTTGTTGGATTAATCTTGATGATTTAGTTTCATTTTTAGTATAGACTGCACCTGTATGATTGGTCACTTTGTCTTGCCTCTTTTTCTTCATAGACCACACCCTTTTGGATCAGTAATGACAATTCAATTTCATTTTCGGTTTAGATTACACTTGTAGTATTGATCACATTATTGTACTGTGTACTCTACGTCATAGACCGCACCCTGTTAGATCGGTCATGGCAAGTCAATTTCATTTTCAACATAGACCGCACCAGTACGATCGATCACGTCATTGTCCTATCTCATTTTTGTCATAGATCGCACTCTATCTAATCAACCATGACAGTTCAGTTCTATTTTTGGCGTAGACGACACCTATACGATTGATCACGTCATTGTTTGGTCTACTTTACGTCATAAACCGCACCTTGTCAGATTGGTCATCACAATTCAGTTTCATTTTCAGCAAAAATCATACCTGTACGATTGGTTACGTTGTTGCCTTGTCTTTTTTTTCTTTTTCATTGACCACACCCTTTCAAAATGGTCATGACAATTAAATTTTGTTTTCAGCGCAGACCACACTTGTACCATTAGTCACGTCATTATCCTATCTCATTTTCATCATAGACCGCACTCTACCTAATCGGCCATGAAAATTCAGTTTTATTTTTGGCATAGACCGCACTTGTACGATCAATCAGGTTGTTGTCCTATCTAGTCTATGTCACCCTATTGAATCAGTCATGACAATTCAGTTTCATTTTTGGTATAGATCGCACCTATACAATTAATTAAGTCATTGTCATGTCTCATCTTCGTCATAGTCCACACCATTTCGGATCAGTCATGACAATTCAGTTTCATTTTCTGCATAGATCGCACCTGTATGATCGATCACATTCTTGTCTTGTCTCATTTTCATCATAAACCACACTCTTTCTAATTGGCCATGACAATTCTGTTTTATTGTTGGTCTAGACCAAACTTGTACGATCGATCACATCGTTGTCTTATCTCATTTTTGTCATTGACCATACTCTCTCTAATCGGCCATGACAGTTCAGTTCTATTTTCGGTGTAAACCACACCTTTACTATCAATCACATCATTGTCTTATCTGATCTACATCATAGACCACATGATTACTACTCAAAACATGCTATTTAGTAGCTTGTAATTAGCTCTTTTAAACACCCTTGAGTAGTAATTATTACCTTTTAACTCAATTGGCATGTTAAGGACCCTTGCAATCGTTTTTAATCAAATTATGTTAAGTTTTGGTGTTTTTGATAGCTTTTAGCTACACCAAAGCAATCCAAGAATGAGAGAGAGCTGTATATAGTTCATGGCAAAGCTTTTAGAAGCTCAAATTCATGAAGAGCCAAGCTTTGGAGCTCCATAGCCCTTTGCCAAAGTCGTTCAAAGTATGCAAGGAAAGAACAACGGAGAGAGGAAAAACAGAGTGAAGAAAACTGAGGACAGCAGCTGCAGTCTTCTTTCGCACTTTTGGAGCAATTCCCGAAGTCCATTTTCTACATTCTATATACCATTTCAAAGCTCAGGAAGTCAAGAATCCAACTCTTCAAACCGTGTATGATTTGGAGCTGAAATGAGGAAGATATGACCTTCGCAAGACAACTGCATCCAGCTGAAGGACAAATTCGCATCTTGCGAATTTGGAACTCCAACGTGCGAAAGTGATTTTGCAACTTGCGAACTTGGAGCTCAACGTGCGAAAATGGATTC
>JAAKHE010001235.1:21493-33906 GCA_011039315.1 Vitis labrusca | reverse complement strand
GCCATTGAAAGGTGAGTTTATCACCTGGAATGACTTTGATTTGCCAATATTTGGTAAGCTTTTGGCTTTAGACCATTAGTTATCTCTTACGAGCCATTCAAAGGAAGTCTAAGGTGAATAACCATAGATGAAATTCACTACCATCTGTTTTGCCATTTTAAAGGATTAAAACTTGATTTGCTAAATCCATACCGGTTCGGGAAGCAAGCATCACCATAGTTGCAACCCCAACGCGAGGAGCCTATCCTGAGATTTCCAATTTGCATAAGAGCCAGAGCATAGCTATCCTATCTTTGAGAAACTTGTTTTTACACCCTTTCATTTTAGTCTTTAATGTTAGCTTAGATTAGTTTAAATCTTTCTAAAACATTTACATCTTCTTTTAAAGCTAACATCCATAAGAAAATCACCTATTTTCCTAATTTGAATATCACTAGTGTTTGTGAAAACCCATCCCAGTGAACGATCCTAGAACCACTATGCTATAGTAGCTTGGCTACTTTAGTAATAGTATTTAAGGTATAAATTTTGTTGATACGCCTTTAAAGCTAAGCTACCATGAGTCGAATCACCACAATATGTCAAATCACTCATAACAATTCAATTTGGTTTTTGGCATAAACCGCAGCTACACAATTGGTCTCATTTTTGTTCTATATCATTTTCATATATCGTTGTCTATCTTATTTTCATCATAGGCCACATTCTATCTAATCAACCATGACATTTTAGTTCCATTTTTGGCGTAGTCTACATTTGTATAATCAATCACTTTGTTGTCCTATTTGGTATGTGTCATAGATCACAGCCTGTAGGATTTGTCACTATAATTCAATTTGGTTTTTGTCATAGACTACACTTGTACGATCGATCACATCATTCTCCTATCCGATCTACGTCATAGACTGCACTCTATCATATTGGTTATGACAATTTAGTTTCGTTTCTAGCATGGACTGCAGTTGTATGATCAATCACATTGTTGTCTTATCTTATTTTTGTCATATACCACACTCTATCAGATCGACCATACACTTTAGTTTCATTTTTAGCGTAGACCGCACCTGTAGTATATATCACATCGTTGTGCCGTCTACTCTACGTCATAAACCGCACCCTGTTGAATCGGTCATGACAATTCAGTTTCATTTTCAGCATAGACTGCACCTGTATGATCGGTCACGTTATTATCCTGCCTACTTTTTGTCATAGTCTGCACACTATTTGATTGGCCATGACAATTCAATTCCATTTTTGGCGTAGATGACACTTGTACGATCGATCACTTCATAGTCATAGGTTATTTGTAAGTAGATAAGTTGTCTACAGTTAGTTCATAGATTTGAGCAATCTAGTGGAGACTGTACTATACCACCTTATAGTTGGAGGGATGGCTTGTCTTGGCTATCGGGATGGGTTTCCCATGGTGAGTGTACTAGTGTATGTGATGCACACTGGACAGACCTATGGTGAATCATGACGTAAGGCTATCGATTGTCATGATTCACCAAGCTATTATACTGCATGGACTCTCAACCTTGAGAGGATGTTAAGTTTGTGCCAAAATTAACAGGAGGCCTTGACCTATGGGTAAGACCCTAAAGTGGTTATATATCCCTATGAATTGAGTCACTATTGATAGAGGTTGGTGGCAATGGGTATTCTCAATAAAGGCACCATGATATCTCATAGGATTGAGATAGTGTGTCCCCTTGGGTGATCTAAAGGACATGTGATCATAAAATTTATGGTCATAGTGATTCCTTTAGTGGAATTTGATATATATTCCTTGGAACTAAGATATGTCATTTGATCACATAACAAGTGGGATTTGTAACTCAAGGATTTGAGAGGTAATAGCACTACCCTGTTAGATTACAGACATAAGTTCATAAGGAGTCTGCATGCAGTAGATAGTAGGTCATGAACCTAAGCATTTGGTGTTTTGTTGTAATATACATAGGGTACTAGAGTGTAGTTGACTCTTTGTTGTGAGATGTTGAGTAAATTTCAGAATTTGATTATGAGAGAGCCAGTATTCCTATGGGTCTTAATAGTCTTTGCTCTAAGCTCATATTCCTTATTGTCATGCTTATGAAGGTTGGATGGTTTTTAGTCACTTTTGTGCATAAGGGCGTTTTAGTAATTATGCAAGGTTGCACAAGGATAAGTGAGTGGTATCTCTGGACTTGACTAATTGATTATTTAGGCCTTGTATGGTTAATTAATCAATTAGCAACCTTTTTGGGTTAGATTAAGTGACCCAAGCCCATGGTGGGCTTAAGTCACTTAAGCCTAGTAAGAAGCTTACAAATACCCCTTTAGGGAATAGGGTTTCCATGTCTTATCATTCTCTCATTCAGTTTAGAGAGAGTACCTTAGGCTCCACCCTTGAGATCTCCACTATCTTAGTGCCTAGACATAAGAAAGAGTCATCAAGCGAAAGATCATGGTGTTTTGAGATCCATTATGACTTTAGAGTTATCAACATCGATTGTAATTGATCTGGAAACATTCAGATCAAAGGTATGTGGCTTTATTATTTAGATATATGTTTTTTATGGTATTTATATTGTTTTTCAATACTTGTTTATCTGTTGTGATAGATTTAGAGAGTCTAGGATAGATTTTCATGCACCCTACATGATCTAGGGCATGGGAATAGACTAATCCAATGTTCTCAACAGTTGTCCTATCTCATTTTCGTCATAGGCCACACTCTAATTAATCGTCCATGATAGCTTAATTTTGTTTTAGGCATAGGCTGCACCTATATGATTGATCATGTCGTTGTCCTGTCTACTCTACATCATAGACCACACCCTATCGAATTGGTCATGATAATTCAATTTCATTTTTGGCATAAACCATACCTGTATGATCAGTCACGTCATTGTGCTATCTTATTTTCATCATAGATTGCTCATTGTCTAATCGGCTATGACAGTTCAATTCTATTTTTAGCATAGACTACACCCGTATGATCAATCACATCATTGTCTTGCCTGCTCTGCGTCATAAACCGCACCCTCTCGGATCGATCATGACAATTCAACTTTGTTTTTGGCATAGACTGCACCTGTAAAATCGGTCACGTCATTGTCTTATTTCTTTTTCTTCATAAACTACACCCTTTCAAATCGGCAGACAATTCAGTTTCATTTTCGGCATAGACCGCACCTGTATGATCGATCATGTCATTATGCTATTTAATTTTCATCATATATTGCTCTCTCTCTCTAATCGACCATGACAATTCAGTTCTATTGTTGGCATAGACCACACCTGTATGATCTATCACGTCATTGTCCTTTCTGCTCTACGTCATAAATCGCACCATCTCAAATCGGTCTTGACAATTCAGATTCATTTTCAACATAAATTGCACTTGTATGATCGTTCACAACTTTGTCTAATTTCTTTTTATTGATAGACCACACAGTTTCGGATCAGTCTTGCCAATTTAGTTTCATTATCCTCATAGATTGCACCTGTATGATTGGTCACATCATTTTCCTATCTTATTTTCGTCATATACTGCACTCTATTTGATCAATAATGACAATTTAGTTTCATTTTCTGTGTAGACCGTACTTGTACCATCGATCACGTTGTTGATTTATCTACTCTACATCATAGACTAGACCCTATCGAATCTATCATGACAATTCAATTTTGTTTTCGGTATAGACCGTACCTATGCAATCGATCATGTCATTGTCCTGTCTCATTTTCATCATAGAACGCACCCTTTCTGATCGGTCATGACTATTCAGCTCGGTTTTCTACATAGAACACACCTATACGATCAATCACGTTGTTGTCCTATCTCATTTTCACCATAGGCCACACTCTATTTAATTGGGCATGACAATTCAATTCCATTTTTGGCATAGACCGCGCTGGTATGATTGTTCATGTCGTTGTCTTGTCTGCTCTAGGCCATAGACCGCACCCTATCAAATTGTTCATGACAATTTAGTTTCGTTTTTGGCATATACCACACTTGTACAATTGGTCACGTCGTTGTCTTATCTCTTTTTCTTCATAGACTGCACCATTTTGGATCAATAATGTCAATTCAACTTCGTTTTCGGCATAGACTGCATCGTACGATTAGTCATGTCATTGTGCTATCTCATTTTCGTCATAGACCACTCTTTGTCTAATCGACCATGATAGTTCAATTTCGTTTTCGACGTAGACCGCATCTATACAATCAATCATGTTGTTGTCCTTTTTGCTATACTTCATAGACCACACCCTCTTAAATCGATCTTGGCAATTCAATTTTGTTTTCAACATAGACTGCACCTATACGATCATTCATGTCGTTGTCTAATTTATTTTTCTTCATAGACAACACCCTTACGGATCAATGTTGACAATGAAGTTTCATTTTCAACGTAGACCGCACATGTACAACATGTCACATCATTTTCTTGTCTCATTTTTATCATAGACTGCACTCTATCTGCTCAACAATGATAGTTCAGTTTCTTTTTTTGCATACATCGCACTTGTACGATCGATCATGTTGTTGTTTTGTCTACTCTATGTCATAAACTTTACCCTATCGGATCGATCATGACAATTCAGTTTCATTTTCGTCATAGATTGCACTTATACGATCAGTCACGTCATTGCTCTATCTTATTTTCGTCATTGAACACGCCCTTTTGAATCGGTCATAACAATTCCGTTTCATTTTCTACATAGACCGCACCTGTAAGATTGATCATGTCGTAGTCCTATCTCATTTTCGTCATAGGCCACACTCTGACAAATAGTCCATGACAATTCAATTTCGTTTTCGACATAGACCGGAGTTGTACGATCAATCACATCGTTGTTATGTCTACTTTACATCATAGACCGCACCCTGTTGGATCGGTCTTGACAATTCAGTTTCTCTTTCGATATAGATAACACTTGTATAATCGGTCATGCCATTGTTCTGTCTCATAATCATCATAGACCACACTCCATCTTATTAGCCATGACAATTGAGTTCCATTTTCAACGTAGACCACCTCTATACGATTGATCACGTCGTTATCCTATATGCTTTACGTCATAGACTGAACCCTGTTGGATCAATCATGACAATTCAATTTCATTTTTGATCTAGACCATGCTTGTACAACTTGTCATGTCGTTGTCCTATTTTTTTTCTTCATAGAATGTACCCTTTCGAATCGATCATGAAAATTTAGTTTTGTTTTCAACATAGACCGCACTTATACGATCTATCACATCATTGTCCTATCTCGTTTTTTTCATAGACTAAACTCTACCTAATCATCCAAGACAGTTTAGTTCCGTTTTCGATGTAAACCATACATATACAATTGGTCATTTCATTGTCCTGTCTCATTTCGTCATAAATCATATTTTTTTTATATCGATTTTGACAATTCAATTCCATTTTTGGCTTAGACCACACATGTATGATCAATCACATCATTGTCTTATTTGGTCTATGTCATAGACCACAATCTATCAAATTGTCCATGACACTTCAATTTTGTTTTCGGCATAAGCTACACTTGTATGATCGGTTACATCGTTTTCTTGTTTCTTTTGCTTCATAGATCGCGCCCTTTCGGATCGATCATGATAATTTAGCTTTGTTTTGGGCATACACCACACCTATACAATCGGTCATGTCGTTGTCCTATTTCATTTTAGCTATAGAACGCATTTTATCTAATCGGCCATGATAGTTCAATTCCGTTTTTGGCATAGACTGCACTTGTATGATTAATCGCATTGTTACCCTGTCTGCTATACATCATAGACTACACCCTATTGGATTGGTCTTGACAAGTCACCCTGTGACACTTGTACGATCGGTCACGTCATTATCCTATCTTTTTTTCTTCATAAACCACACCCTTTCAGATCGGTCTTGACAATTCAATTTCGTTTTTGGCATAGACTACACCTGTACGATCCGGTCACTTCGTTATCCTATCTCATATTCATCATAGATCGCACTCTGTTTGATCGACCATGACAATTCAATTTCTTTTTCGGCATAGACCGCAATTGTACGATTGATCACGACATTGTTTTGTCTGCTCTACGTCATCAACCATACCCTATCGGATCGATCATGACAATTTAGTTTCATTTTTGGTCTAGATCGTACCTATACAATCTGTCACGTTGTTGTCCTGTTTCTTTTTCTTCATAGACTGTACCCTTTCAGATCAATCCTGACAATTTAGTTTTGTTTTCGAAATAGACTACACTTGTATGATCAGTCATGTTGTTGTCCGGTTTTTTTCGTCATAGACTATACTCTATCTAATCAGCCATGATAGTTTAGTTCCATTTTCGGTGTAGACCACTCTTGTATGATTGATCACTTCATTGTTCTGTTTGCTCTACATCATAGATTGCACCTTATTAGATCAATCATGACAATTCAGTTTCATGTTCAATCTAGACTGCACCAATATGATATGTCACGTCATTGTCTTGTCTCTTTTTCTTCATAGACCACACCCTTTCAGATCGATCATGACAATTTAGTTTCAATTTCAACCTAGAGCTGACCCTAGATGGGATAACATGATTGACGTATCTAGATGAAAATCAGTTCTCAGACCCAACTAATGTAGATCATTTGAAGAAGTATTACATCTGAGACCATGGTCATAAGAAGGGTGACCATCATTTCAGTTAGCCTTATACTTTATCACCCTTATTGATATATAGATTGTTGATAGCCTATTAAGGGTCATAAATACATTATAACATTTTTTTTTCTTATTGCCTTGCTTACTTTTTCTACTTTAAAGTAAGGGCCCTTTGATGTATATGTATGTTTTACTAAGAGAGTCCATGAGCTTTGGACTTATAGGCATATCTTCCTTATCCTTGCTATCAACAACTTATCGTCTTATTTCATTATATTTTACAATTATCACTTTTTTCATACCATTCTTTACTTTTGTCTTTGCTTGCTTCATTTTATCTTTTCTCTTTCTTGGAGTGGTGATTCTTATCATTTTGCTGCATAGAGGACAACCATATTACTCCATTCACTTCATCATTTGGCATTGATTTGAAGATTTTAACTTAAGAGGTTATCTCACGGGAAGGGGTTCATATGTTCATCAATGATGAAGGAGAGCTTGTTCATTCCTCATGTTTTCTCATCAGAGTTTGATTTATTAATGACCAAAGTATGCACATTTATTCAAAAAGAAAAAGAACAAAAATGGAAAAAAAATAAGAAAAATAAGAAAAAAACAAAGAAAAAAAACCATAATGATATGTTTATGTATATTAACCTACTCCTTTGGGCACTTATACCACCATTTAGGGTTTGTTTATTAGGTTTATCTATCGTTGAGGGTTCATGTGAGATTTCTATGAGAGCCTTCACTACATGAGTCACTATTGTTATGTATCTAGAGTATTGAGAGATGATGTGAGAGTTTTATGAGATCTTTCACTTCTTGGATCATTGTTGATACATATTACGGGTGTAAGAGATGAATAACCTTTTACTAGGGTCTCCGAATCATTATCTGATCCACCACCATTCCATCATTAGTGATATGACTTTCCTTTGCTGTCTTGATATGGCTTAATCATCATTCTACTTTCTCTCTACCTTTCTATGTTTTCTCATCATTTCTTTCCAATTTTTTGTTCCACATTTTATTTCCTTTCTACATCAATACACACTTCAGTTTTGATTCCTTATTTACATCATTCACATGTGTCACTATTAGTTTAACTAGTTCTCCTTTAGTTCTTTTTACTATCAACATTTCCAGTGGTTAGCTTTAGGTTCTTGGCTTATGAGACTTTTCCATGCATTACATCTTGTACATAAGGGTATGGGTTTGATCATTGGGTATTTGAGCCTAGTTTCCATTCGTTTCTTTCACCTTATCACCTTAACCTACATTTCGTCCCATGTCTTAAGACCACCCTGAGGCCATAGGATTAGATGTTACCTTCAATAGGCGCTGTTTGGGTAGGTGTTTGGGATTTGGTTGATATGTAGACATTATCCTATTTCATTTTCTAGGAGATGCTTCTTTTATGCTTGAAGGTGATTCAGTGATGGATGTAGATGATTGTTTTGGTTTTATGGTGGATGATTAAGGTTGTCTGATTTCCCATTCTACTTTGCATTAGTTGTCACATTAGGGCATATTCCTCATTGGTTGGGATTGTCAGCTTATCATTGGTTGACATAATCATCTTGGTTTATAATGATAGACAATGATTTGATAGTTTGACTTTTACCTTGTTTCCTAAGTGAAGTTTCTCTCAAACCATTGAGTCACACTTATATTGTTTTATATCATCACTATTCTTAATAAAATTACCTTACAGAGACATTCTTTCATCCATAGTCTCAATAAAGTAAATCAACACGATTATTTCTTATTCTTAGTGGTGTTTTCTTTGACCTAGCATGACAGATCATTGCACATGCACATTTTGAGTTGTTGATTATCTCATCCCTAGACACGGAGATGATGAGTTAGAGTCATTTAGGTACACTTGTGACTATGCATCAATTTCCATATTCGAGCATATTCATCTTTCTTTTGTTTGAGATAGGTCCCTAATGGAGCACTTTCTTTAAGTTTGAGTATCTTTATTGATCAAAGATACTCGATAGAGAATTTTGAGATGGCATCAGTTCTAGTGGGATGTTTCTTCAAGACATGAACAATTTTGAGTAGATATGCTTTGTTGTCATCACAAGTTTTCTAGTAGAGTGCTTTTGATAGATTAGATTTGTCGTTTTGTATCATGATCCTTGGAGGAATATTCTTTGAGATGCAAATACAGTTCTCAGTGGATCATTTTGAGATAGTGACAGTTTCTCCAGTAAAATACTTTTAAGATGGATTAGTTGTTCATTAGCCTAAGGGGTTGTTATTAAGATGGAGAAAATCCTCAGTGGAGTGATTGTTGGGTTTTAGGTTCCTCATGAGGAGTACTTTGAAAATAGATTGGTGGATTGTTATTGAGTTGGAGACAATTCTTAGTGTAGTGTGTAGATCCTATATACTAGGGCATATTTCACCACTTTGAGTTTATCAAATTCACATTAGATTCAATTAGGGCTTGATCAAAGGCATGCTTCTATTCTTAAGATTATCAAACCTCTTGTCATTTTGGTTGTCCTTTTGAGATTTGTTTTAGAGCATTTTCTTTAAAAACTTTGATATATTTTCATTTTGATTTCTTAATGGATTCTTGTCAAGTTAGACACATTTTTTATTACCATAGTTCCTTAAGGAGTATTTTGAGCTGGTCAGATGAGTGAGGACATTTATGTCTTCACTTGAGTGGATTAGTTTAGTTTCTTTTCATCAACAAACCTTCTTAAGTAGTATCTTGGTATTCATTCGAGTTTTCAGTTTAATGTCACTTATTTAGAGTATTTGATTAGAATCTTATTTTTCTCAGTTGAGCATCTCATATGACATGTTGGCAATTGCAGTTCGAGTATTGGACAGACTTTTGATACAACACTTATTGTTATGATAGAGTTCTGCATGATATAATGATTTTTTAGTACTAGATTATATTTTAGATTCGTTTTCAGGACACTTTTGAGACATGTAGAGTTTAGCATCATTGATGATTGATTTTTAGCATCGTTGATAATCAATTTTTTGCCTTCAGGACACTTTTGAGATATGTGAAGTTTAACCTCATTGTTTATTGTTCATTATTCGATACTAGGCCATACCCTCTTATAATTTGACCTTGGTGGATGATTTGTTAACTTTAGTTGTCTCCCCCAATGGATTACTGTTTAATGGATTTTATTGATCATCTTTGCATGCTAGGGCATATCCCCTTCTATTAGGATAATAAGTCTTGTCTACATGTTGGCAATTTTGTTCCAACTTATGTTTGGATATAAAAGTCTTTTTAGATAGTGACTTGCTCTCTATTGAGGATCAAGGGTTGTTGTTTGTCCAACCAAGAAGTCACAAGTACGTCTAAAAAGGTTTGACTTATGTCATATTAAGCTTCTTTGAGGTATAAAAAGGTTTGGTATCATTTTTGGACATAAAATATTTTTAAAATGATTTTTCAAAAGAAGCAAGAGTCGCTCAAGCAATAAGGACTACTCAAGCGGAGCTCTCAAGTGGTGTAAGTTAGCTCAAGCAGTCATAACAGTCCTGTCAAGTTTAGAAACAAATTTTGGATGAATATCACTCAAACTCTAATTTGGAAACTTAAGATTCTGAAACTCTTTAGGCTTTTTTCCTATAAATACCTTTCTTATTACCCCTTGAGGATTAGAAATTTAGGCTAAGAGATCTTGGAAATTAAAGATATATCATTAAGAGACCTTTCATTCCTTAGAAAGTATCTCTTTGAGAAAGCCTAACATGCCACATCATTCCCTATCTTTCATTCAAGGATTTAAATCTTTGAATCGTGGATTGAAGATCTTAATCCCTTTAGAGTGGCCGAAGGATTTTCTAGAAAGCAACATGAAGTTATTGTGTTGCAGATGTGGATTAAGTTGTAGGTGTTGGAGAGTAAGTCTTTAGGGTAAAACAACCAGGTAAATTTGTGTAACTTGATTTCAAATAGTAAATTTAGATTGATATGTCTTAAACCTCATGGTTTTTATCTCCACAGTTTGTGGGGGTTTTTTATGTAAAAATATTATGTCTCATTGCATATCTTTTTATTACTACATATATTTTGATTGATGATATTAATAAACTTATGATTGATTGATTAGTTAGTTATTGAGGATGTTAGGTTGGTTATACCTATAACCACATATTGTTTTCCTAACTCCTCTTAGGATATATTTTGTTTGATTTGTTAAGATTGTTATTGAGTTTGTTAGGGTAGTTATTGTGGTGATTATCATTATCTTAACAAATCGCAATATATATTTCAAATAGTATAATTATATTATTTTTTTTCCATAACAAATCACAGGGTATCTATTGAACATAAAAATCAAGTTTTTAGATTTGGGGTAAACTCATTTTTAGATGTCCTGAATATTCCTATAATATCTTAGGATATGAAAATTTGAATATAACATTTAAATTTTTAAATCACCTATTCACCACCCCCCTCTAGGTTCTCTATTGGACTTTTGGTAGTTTTTCAAGTGGTATCAAGTACTTTACCTTCTTTCAATTGGTATTAAAGCTTTGTAAGTAGATGAGTTATCTATAATTGGTTCATAGACTTAGGCAATCAATTTGAGGGATAACTTGTCTTGATCATTGAGATGAGTTTCCCATGATGAGTGCACTAATATGTATGACTACACATTGGACTTGATTTATGGTGAATCATGACATTGGCTATCGGGTAGCCATGATCTTCCAAGTTACTATATTATATAGGTTCTCAATCTTAAAAGGATACTAAGCTTCTGGTAAAGTCATAAGTGACTTTACCCTACGGGTGAGAACTTAAGGTAGTCATGTATCCTTATAGATTATTAGGTCATAGTTGATGGAGGTTGATGGTAACAAATATACTAAAGATAGGCATTATGATATCTCATTGATTTTAGATAGTGTATCCTTTTAGGTGATCATAAGGACATGTAATTATGAAATTTATGGACATAGTAATTCCTTAATTAGAATTAGACATATGCTCATAGTAATTCCTGAATTGGAATTAGACATATGCTCTTAGAGAGCTAGAGTATATCAATGATAACATAATAGGAAGATTTGAGACTCAAGCATTGTAAAGGTAATCTTGAGACCTTGATGACACACTTATTAAGGGATATTTGAGTTCTTTATTCACATGTGTGCATAAAAGCATTTTGATAAATACACAAGATTATACAAGAGCTTGTGAATGATCTCTTTAAACTAGGCTAATTAATTAATTGAACCCTGATAAGGCTAATTAATCAATTAAGACCCAAGTGAGATAGATTAAGTGATCCAAACCTAAGAGGGGCTCAAGTCACTTAAGCTCATTGGAAGACTATATAAACCACCTTAGGGGTTTAGGGTTTCACTCTTGACATACATTCTTCCTATTCACTCTAGAGAGAAGAGAGTCTTAGCTATACCACCCCTCTATGAGGCTTCCACCACCTTGAATACCAAGAGCTAAGGAAAGAAAGTGATTGAGCTGAAGATCTCTCATTCTATTAGATCTATATTCATTCTTGACCAATAGGAAATGATTTGGGAACATCCAAATCTAAGATAAAACACTTTGAACTTCTAGATGTAACTATTCTAAAGTGTGCTAACTTAGTTTTGCAAGGTTTTTCTTTTCCATCCCATGACCCATGGATGAATGTATGAATTTAATATAATGAGATTGAATGAGTTTGTTTGACTTTCTTGTTTTCTTAGACAGGTTACACTCCATAAGGAGAATAAGATTATTTTTTTTTTTTTTTTTTT
>JAAKHE010001235.1:4522-21482 GCA_011039315.1 Vitis labrusca | reverse complement strand
TTTTTTTTTTTTTTTTTTTGTGATTGTAAAAATCCATTTTTGCAACCTAAGCAAAGCAAGGAAGCAATATGGGCATTCAATGACATCCATGATGGAGAAGCTTGGTTGAAAATGTGAGTTTTCTGACAGAAAAAGGTTAGAGAAGGAGAATAAATCTTCTTAGATTCGAAGTTATAGCAATAGGACTTAAGCACCTAGATTAATGCTCAAGCGCTCTTGTAGACCCTCCATTTTGTCCTACTAGCACATGCTCTATTGTGTGTTCATTTAGTACTTTGCAGCAATTCCCTGGTGGCCCATTACTACTCGTGTAGTCTATCTTTTCTAAGCCACTTTGGGAACTTTGGTTGAGGGATTTATCTAACCCCATTGTGACTCTTGGCAGCCTTAATTTAGACTTAGGCTCACTTAGATACTCTTAGAACCACTTTAGGCCCATTTAGATACACTTAGCCCATTAGGCACCACACTTGGCCTATTAGGCACCACCCTAGGCCCATTTAGGCACCTTAAGCCCATTAAGCACCACTTTAGGCCCATTTAGACACACTTGACCCATTAGGCACCACCCTAGGCACATTAGGCCCATTAGGCACCACTTTAGGCCCATTTAGATACACTTGGTCCATTAGGCACCACCCTAGGCCCATTTCCATTAGGCACCACCCTAGGCCCATTTAGGCATCACCCTAGGCCCATTTAGGCACCTTAGGCTCATTAGGCACCACTTTAGGCCCATTTAGATACACTTGGTCCATTAAGCACCACACTTGGCCCATTAAGCACCACCCTAGGCCCACTTAGGCCCATTTGGGCACCCTAGGTCCACTTAGGCCCATTTAGGCACCCTAGGCCCATTTAGGCATACTAGGCACATCTAACCCACCTATACACATCTGACCCACTTAGGCACTTTTCTAGGTTTAGTTTCACTTAAATTTGTTTTTTTGTTTTTCTGTATTTATTTATTTTATTGATTGATTTTTAGGATTAAGTAAGTTTTGATTTATTTTATCTTATTTCATTATTATTATTATTTATATTTTTTTTATTTATTGCATGAAAATATTTTTTTTTTTGGTGGTTTGAGTTTGACACTTTGATTTTTATTATATGTTGCATTAGTTTAATTTATTTAAATATGCCTAATATTTATTTATGTATTATACGTTTTATCTATTTGTTCATATTTTCTTATTTACTTATTTAATCACTTCTTCAAAATTTAGTGAAACCAATGTTGACTTTTAATCACTTGAGTTGTTTCGACTTCGGATATGCATGAGATTGCCTAACTAATTTTTAATCGAATAATCTTGTTCCTTTCATTTTCTTTTATTTTATTTATCTTCAATCTCCTACTTTTATTTTCTTTCTTTCTTTTAATTTTTTTTTATTTTGCATGAGGGTCCCTGATTACTACTCAAAACATGCTATTTTGTAGCTTGTAATTAGCTCTTTTAAACACCCTTGAGTAGTAATTATTACCTTTTAACTCAATTGACATGTTAAGGACCCTTGCAATCATTTCTAATCAAATTGTGTTAAGTTTTGGTGTTTTTGATAGCTTTTAGCTACACCAAAGCAATCCAAGAATGAGGGAGAGCTGTATATAGTTCATGGCAAAGCTTTTGGAAGCTCAAATTCATGAAGAACCAAGCTTTGGAGCTCCATAGCCCTTTGCCAAAGTCGTTCAAAGTATGCAAGGAAAGAACAATGGAGAAGAGGAAAACAGAGTGAAGAAAACAGAGGACAGCAGCTTCAATCTTCTTTCGCACTTTTGGAGCACTTCCTGAAGTCCATTTTCTACATGCTATATACCATTTCAAATATTAGGAAGTCAAGAATCCAACGCTTCAAACTGCATCAAGCCATGGGAACACCATTTCGCAAGGAGATTTTCTTCATGGTGCGAAATTTGGCCATTTCGCACCATGAAGAACCACCTTTGCGAAATTTGGACCCTTCATCTTTCCCCTTGCAAAAATGCCTTTTACCTTGCCAAATTTCCTCTGTTTCTCCACGCACGCACCACCGACTTCCCAGATATTTTTAGCTTGATATTTTCTCGTGTAAATTTCTTTTGTAACCTTGTATTCAGCCGACATAAGGCTTTATCTTGTAATTTTGCTATATATAGAGGTGCACAACACCTCCAAAAGATTTTTGGGGGGGGATCGATCCTCTGTACATTAACTTAGAAATATATAAAGCTCTGTTTTTCTCTCTTCTCCTGTTCTTCCCCATTTCTATTTTCTTAGTAGCCAAACAGCCTCTGAGGGCTTTTTCTCAAAGGATGATTGGCTAAAACTTTTAGTTTCTCAAAGTATGTATGTTATGTGATGGCTTGGATGCAATCCCATGGAAATTTCTCGCACTTGGAAGGTAAGGTAGTCGTTTTTCATTAATGGTTCATTAATGCAAAGTTTGGTTTTTATTTCCTTTGGATAACTTCCAACAGCCAATACTTGATCTGCTTTTGGATTTCTATCCATTAGTTATCTCCTACGAACTATTGGAATGTGAGGTTTTCAATTCCAAGTTTTGCACTAATCCGTTAGAACCAATTTCAATGGCCATTGAAAGGTGAGTTTATCACCTGGAATGACTTTGAGTTGCCAATATTTGGTAAGCTTTTGGCTTTAGACCATTAGTTATCTCTTACGAGCCATTCAAAGGAAGTCTAAGGTGAATAACCATTAATGAAATTCACTACCATCTGTTTTGCCATTTTAAAGGATTAAAACTTGATTTGCTAAATCCATACCGGTTCGGGAAGCAAGCATCACCATAGTTGCAACCCCAACGCGAGGAGCCTATCCTGAGATTTCCAATTTGCATAAGAGCCAGAGCATAGCTATCCTATCTTTGAGAAACTTGTTTTTACACCCTTTTTACACCCTTTCATTTTAGTCTTTAATTTTAGCTTAGATTAGTTTAAATCTTTCTAAAACATTTACATCTTCTTTTAAAGCTAACATCCATAAGAAAATCACCTATTTTTCTAATTTGAATATCACTAGTGTTTGCGAAAACCCTTCCCAGTGAACGATCCTAGAACCACTATGCTATAGTAGCTTAGCTACTTTAGTAATAGTATTTAAGGTATAAATTTTGTTGATACGCCTTTAAAGCTAAGCTACCATGAGTCGCATCAGTCCCCAAGCTGCTATTGACTCTTGAGGGAATACACGAACCTTTGAAGAAGAAAATTCGGCATGTATATAGACGGAAGGTAGGGTCATGTTTAGGCTAGTGAGTGGTCTTTCCATGTTGGTGGAGTCAACGGGAAAAAATGCTGAGTTGTGGAGAGGTAATAGATGGTTTTGGAAAGGAAAGTTTCAACACGTAGGGAAAGAAAAAAATGTTGAGCTGTGGAGAGGGAACAAATGGTTTTGGAAAGATGGATAGGGCAACACGTGGAAGTGAGATATCCAACATTTTGGAATGGAAGGTAAGAGGGTTGACTAGTTTTTTTTTTGGAAGGAAGGAATCACGCTGGCCTGGAAAAAAGATTGAGAGAGAAAAGAAAAGAAAATGAAAGAAATGCACCATTAAGGGGAGGTCTGATGGATTATTGAAAAGGATTGAGGATGATCCGAAAGTGGGAAAGAGGATTTTGTTGTTGATTCTTCCATTTCCAACACGTGGAGAGGTCTGACCGATGATAGAGAAAAGATTGAGGGAGATTCGAAAGTGGGAAGGAGGACTTTGTTGTTGGTTCTTCCATTTCCAGCACGTTGAGAGGTCTGACCGATGACAGAGAAAAGATTGAGGGTGATCCGAAAGTGGGAATGAGGACTTTGCTACTGATTCTTCCATTTCCAGCACGTGGAGAGGTCTGACCGATGACAGAGAAAAGATTAAGGGTGATTTGAAAGTGGGAAGGAGGACTTTACTACTATTTCTTCCATTTTCAGCACGGGGAGACGGAGAGGAAAGCACTAGGTAGGGTAAAAATAGGTGAGAGACGCACCCTTGAAAAGGATTTTTTTTAGGAGAACAACTGCATGAGCTTGGAGGTAAGGGACACATCCTAGAAAGGATTTTTTTTAGGAGAATAGTCGCATGAGCCTAGAGGTGAGGGACGCACCCTTGAAAGGATTTTTTTAAGGAGAACAACCATATAAGCTTGGAGGTGAGGGACGCACCCTAGAAAGGATTTTTTTTAGGAGAACAGCCGCATGAGCCTGGAGGTGAGGGACGCACCCTTGAAAGGATTTTTTTGAGGAAAACAGCCGCATGAGCCTGGAGGTGAGAGACACACCCTTAAAAAAGATTTGAGGAGAACAACCACATGAGTCTTGAGGTGAGAGGCGCACCATTGGGAGAAGAACAACCACATTAGTCTTGAGGTGAGAGGCGTACCATTGGGAGAAGAACAACCACATTAGTCTTGAGGTGAGAGGCGCACCATTGAAGGGAGAACAATCACATCAGTTTTGAGGTGAGAGACGCATCATTGAGGGGAGCACCAACTGCACCAAAGAAAGGAAATTAAGAAAGGATGAGAAACGATGATTTTTTTTCTTATTACCATGGAGCTCTTCTTTTAGAATAGCCGCACCATTCTTGGTGTGAGGGAAACCATTGGCAAGCAAGCACGGGAGCAACCACACCCTTGAGGAGAAGCAAAACTATTTCTTCTAGATGTGCAAGGTACAGTTGCACCATTGGAAAGTAGGCACAGGGGCATCTGTACCCTTGAGGAGAAGCAACTTCTGGAGGTGCAAGGTGCAGCCGCACCCTCGAGGGAATTTTTGGAACAACTGCACCATTGAAAATTTTTTCGAAACAACCGCATCATTGAAAGACAAGAAAAGGACTAGCCGCACGCATCCAGATTTGCTCTAAACACAATAGTCGATGTTCACTTGTTTGCTTTTCACCGTATCAACCACACACATCCGGACTATTTTGATAACATCACAACCGACTTGCTTCTTTGATCTCCATGGGAGGATCTTCAACACCAAACACGACTACCACTTTGGGAAGCCTATTGCCCATACACCTATCCGGTTGGGTGAGCTTCTCTCTTCTTATATTTTTTTTTAATCCATCAATACAATATGTTAAAAGTTCTTTATGGATTTATTGTTATGTCATTATAAGTCATTGTTAAACTTTAGATCTATTTATCTATATGCTAACTATTTATCCATTTATTAACAAGATTTATGT
Organism: Vitis labrusca; assembly: GCA_011039315.1. NCBI lineage: Eukaryota > Viridiplantae > Streptophyta > Magnoliopsida > Vitales > Vitaceae > Vitis > Vitis labrusca. Next base: position 16,298 of record JAAKHE010001235.1, on the reverse strand, counting down.
TATAGGATAGAGACATAGTTTTAAAATTTGTCTTAGATAGTTTTTCTTTAATTTAATTTTTAGTTTAAGTAAAATTTGTGTTAGTTAAAATAGTTAATGTTAAGTGTTAAATATTTGATTTTAGGATTGTCATAATTGGTGTTAAAAATATTTTTAAATTTAGATTTCATTTTAGTAATGTAAATTTATTTGAAAATTTTGATTCCATGAGTTCATATTTTATTTTTGTCATACTTATATATTCATGTGTTATCTATTTATCCATTTGTTAATGAGATTGATTTTATAGTTTAGTTTTTCAATTTGTTTTGGATAGTTTTTCAATTTAATTTTAGGTTTAAGTAAAATTTTAGTTTGTTAAAATAATTGACCTCATGTGTTAAATATTTGATTTTTAGATTTGCCTCAATTAGTGTTTAATTCATTTTGAGCTTAGATTTCATTTTAATAATGTAAATTTATTTAGGAAGTTGATTCCATGAATTCATATTTTGTTTTTAGTTTGCTTTCATTTGATTTGATTCATTTTAATTATTTTAGGCGTTTTTATAATTTTAAGTTATTAATAAAATCAAATCTATATTTGAAGGTGTTTGTATTTAGTTTACTCTGATTTAGCTTCACTCATCTATTCAATTGAAGTATTTTCTATAATATTAGCCGATTAATAAAATTAATTCTATGATTGAAAATTCACGTTTGCCCTGATTTAATTTGGTCCATTTTAATCAATCTAGATACGTTTGTGTGTTTAATTGATCACGTGCTAATTCTTGATTGTTACTCTTAATTGACGTGTTTCTTGAAAATTAGTCATTAATTTTTCGTGAGTATCATGTTAGGTTATTTGATCTAAGTTCTAATAGTTTATTGCTTTGGTAGTCTCTTGTCAAATTTATTTTTTAGAGGCCATCGAAAAATAGTGAAGATTGGCCTTCATTCACACCATTTCAGTTTGCTTGGTTGCCAAAAAATTTACTTTATGATTTTGTTTTGCCGATATCCTGCCTCATACATTTTGTTGTTTTTTCAAATTAATTTCTTTTATTTTAAAATAAAATACTTTTCTCAAAATGCACCTCTTAAAAATCTATTTTAAAAATTCATTTAGAGTTCTCATGATCAAAATCTCATTTTCTTAAAATAATATGCGACCGTTTCTTGATCGGTTTGCATCTTTCTCAGTTTTCAATGAAAATTTTGGTTTTGAGTAAAACATGAATCAAAGCTTGTGGTCCCAAATAAATGGGATAATCCTAGGCTTGATCCGCGTATATCAATTGGGGAATTGGTGAAACCCCTACATAAGAAAATCTTTGTAAGACTTATTTTTGCTACCACATTCGCTACTTATTGAAATCATGTTTATATATATTTTTAAGAATTATATACAAGATGTGTGTGATAATTGATGATTTCGTAGATCATTTTTGCTATGCTAATTAACTAATAAGCATGCTAGGATTTCCTTCTTTTATTATTTATTATCTAACCCCTCATGTCTTGTGGAAGCACGTTACGAGTTACTTATGCTATCCAGGTACGTCCCCTAACAGCCACCTTCTAAATTATGTGAATGCGATTGTCACTATGAACCGTGCCTATGTTTGATAACGCTTGGGTGTCTTGACATATTATTTCATTGTTCAATTATCTCTGATAAAAGCACATGCTAGATGATATATTATTTAAACTAACTTTGATGTCTTGTGACAACACTTAAGAAGTAGTCTGAGTACGTGCCCTAAATATTCTTCATGATTTGTGATTGGTTTTCTTGTTTAACATGTTATTTTTTTGGAAATCACCTTAGTCTACTTAGATACCCTCAATCAACCAAATAATTGTCACATTCCCCTCAACTTAGTTAGTAGAGACCTTTTTAGGGCTTAGAGGGGTGCTACCTTTTAGAGGTACCTTCCCAATAGGTAACCTAGTCCCCGGACCTAGACTCGAGTTTTTCAAAGACATGTTTTTCCAAAAAAACTATGGAGTCACTTCTTTAGGGTTTTCTTTCTTGTTTTATTTTCCCTTTAAAATAAAAATAAAAAAAGTGGCAACTTCGACTTTCCCAAAAATAAATTTTCACAAAATAAAAAGCAAGTCTCGCCCATCGAGTGGGGACGCACATGAAAAATGTGGTTCCACAACTCTATTGAATGCTCAAGCGTTCTTACAACACTTAAGTGGTTATGGCGCTATAAGGGGCAAATGAGCAATGCCGGCTTGTTTAGAGTGTTTTTAGGGTCTTTTTAGTCTCCATCCTAATTTGTGTTTCAAGGACATTTTGGTAAGTTGGAAATTTTGAAAAATTCTAGAATTTGGATCTACCAAGTTTGTAACAAGATCCCTAAAATAATAAGAGCATAAGTTATATTTCCATATTTTATATTTTTCCTTACATATGCATATTTGGGATATGACATGATTTTTTTTAAAAAAAAATTGGTTAAAATAACTATAAGAGTAAATTTTGTATTTTTTATGAAAAATATTTTTTCATGAGAACATATTTCCAAATAATAATTATTCATTTAAAATTGGAATGTGGTTGTTAACAAGGAAATTTTTTTATGGAAATATTTTTTGAAAAAGTTTAAGAGAATTTACTTTCCTTTTCAAAAATATTCTTAAAGATTCTTTTCCAAAATATTTTCAAATTTGAGAGATCTTTAAGGATCAAAATTTTTATTTAAGGAAAATTCTTTTATTTTCTAAATCTTAATAAAGATGTATTTTTCTTATAGCACAAGATTCCAATTTTAAAAAGTTAATATTAATTTAGAAATCCTCATAATAGAAAATCTATTTTAAGAAGCTTGCCAAATTTTAAGGGAAAAAAAAAACTCCTTTTCAAAATATCAAGTGGAAAGGAGGCCTTGGTAAGCCTAGAGCCTTTATGATCAAACCCACTTTGATTTTGATCCATCACCATCCTGAAGATGGTTGAGCCAAGGAATCACAAGATATGAATTTTCCTTTTTGGACTAGACTATACATGTCAATAGTTGAGACAATCAATACTAAAGATAGAACTCCTCACTTTATAAAATTGACATAAAAAATTTTATTTATATACTTAACTTGTATATAATGTGACTTTAATTTTAATTTTAATATATTTAACTTAGATATGAAGTGGCTTTAATTGTAATTTTAAAATAAAATTTAAAAATGATGACTTGCTCAAATCTTCATTACTCTAATAGTACTTTAGACTTGCTAAAAAAAAAATTCCAATGGCCCTATTGTTTTCAATATTTTAAAATTCCAATTAGCTAATTTTTAAGGGTGGTGTTAAATAAATTGATATTTCCTCTGTCTAGGTCTTCATTCTAAAACACAAAGAAAAATATAGGTGGATGGAAAGACAAGGTGGGTATTTATATATACACACACACTATATTGCTCTTTTCCTTTGTAAGAAATTATGCAAAGCCTTGAAATCGAAGTCCTAATTCTCAGTGAAAAGGAATTTGCTATTTGACCAATCAGAGAAGAGTTTTGAGACCTAAGGGAAATAAATTAACAAAAAGAATAACCAGCACTATGAAGAGGATATTTGATCATATATAAATCCTCACTTATGAAAACAACAAGTACATTGGCATCTGGGGCTCGCAACTTCAGGGACACAAATAACACTACCCTATTATTGAACTCAAATGATGGCCTAGCTAAAATCAATTGTTGGATTAGCTTTTACTCTTCCGACTTTGTGAGAGTTCGATTTTCACTCGCTTGATCTCCTTATTCAGTTCTTGAAAAGTGGTTGTGGTAGATTATTGCATCCTGTTATGGCTATCACTTATTAGGCTAGAGAGATGCTTTAAACATGAAAGATACTCTACCTTTACTACGGCAGAATTAGATATGGAACCCTCGACGGAAACTACAAAGTATAAAATCCCAATCCTTGATTCATTGCCAACTTCAACATTCAATGGTGTGATGTTTCAATTTACTAATGAGAAAAAAATAAACATCTTGTAATAAATGAAAACAGAATAACAACCATATACTTGTTGAGATTAGATTTACTAAAAGCAATTTATTTGACAAATTTTCATGATCTAGTTTCCTTTATATCACATTTAGGGCATTATAGTAATGACATCATTTGGAGTCACAAGTTAAATTGAAAGTGAATTAGGTCTAAAGAGTATGACCCATGTAGGGAATCTAAATCACTGACAGTGTATAGCTTGACTAATCCATATTTGGTGACATAATTGGGTGCCTTATTGGACAGAGTCACCTCTATGTTACAAGATGTTGTATCGAGATCATTGGAGAGGTTGACTTAAATTAGCATGTTATTGTATTTGAATCAATAAGATGGTAAATGATAACCCATCTAGAAAAAAGAAAAACAAAATCATACACTATAGAATCTCATCAATAATGAAGGCACAATGCCCTTCAATATCAGAAACAATGGATTTAAGTGTATAAGGCCTCATTTGAGATACCTTGTATTCGACTTCAACTAGAATTTGAAGCCAAAGTTGAAATCGTAATTCAAAAGGACCCTATCTTTCGTAGCGTGCATTCCCATTTGTGTTGCAACTGATTCGGTAAGCTACATGTCCGGTACACAGAGAACTGTTATGCGATAGCAAGTAAGCGTCAGTGCTTGGAGACTGAACAACATGGCCTGAAGCGGGGTAGTTGGGGCTCTTTCTTGTTACTGTATTAAGGTAAAGAACCTTTGTGATCAGCTGGAGAATTTTGGTATGAAAAACTATGACGCCGGTAATCTTAGTCAAATCATGAAGGGATAACCCCCTTACCAATGAGACAACGCAGTAAAGCGTGGCCATTCGGAAACCTCTAAGTGGGCGTTCCTACTTTACATCAGTAAATAAAAGGGCAAGGTAGAATAGCATCAGTCAAGCTCTCACAGCAGGAACAGTGTTGATTCCCATTCTCATTCCTTAGAAGTCGGAACCCCTCCTGACAATTGTATTTGAGTCCATTCACTCCTCACTCTAATAACACAGGGTATTCTGATCGGTAAGGAAGCTAATCAATAGTCAAGTTGAGATGAGTAGGGACGAAACGAAAGCAAAGAAGAAACTAGAAGGCTATTATAGTTTCACACTGGGATAAGGAATGGAATTTAGATCGTGCTAAAAAAAAGTAGAAAGAATCAAGGCTAATTCTGACCTGCCGGTCATATGAGCGAGTGGGCGACTATGAGTTAGTTGGATTCCCTTTCTTTCATGATAGAGTCTCTAAGAGAGAATGCAAGGTTCCACCTGAGTTGATTGAGGAAAGAATGACTCGATGAAGAATATAAAAGGAGCGCAACGATGTCTGCAAACTCGCCAAAGACTTCTTCGACCGAAGAGCACACAAGGAACAACTTTGTTACAATGAAGTTTATTTAAATACATAACAACTTTTTGCATAAGCTAAAAAATGCCCTCCCTACAAGAAATAACATCATCCTGACCCTTTTCATAAATTATTTTGATTCCACCTCTGACCTCAAACTCTTTTTTCTTCCTCTAATTTTCATTACTATAAGAACCATTTTCACCAATAAATTCCATTTCATATTCTTCTATTTCCTTTGTTCTTTAACTTTTGTAACCCCACGAATTCTTTCACCCTTACCATTTTCTTCAGCTGCCCGTTTCTTTTCTTTTCTTTTCTTTTCTTTTCTTTCTGCTGCTTTATTTTTTGGTACCTCCCAACTTTTTATTCTCAATGATTCACTTATTTGCTGCCTTTTACTTCTTCATCCCTAAGAAATCATATCCTCATTAGTCATCCTGATAGAGTATTGTGATGTTTGTTTGGGTATTAAGCTATTAATATCAATGGCAGTCCATTAATATTGGGTACTAGAAGTACTGTTCATTTATTTGTTTTTTAGTGAGTATGGTTTCAAATGTTGTAAGCTCATTGTAAGCTAGGTCAAATGATGGCTTTGATATATCCTTAACCCAATGTTCATCTGTATGCGGTACAAAGCACATCTTGAAGTTACCAAACACTAACAAGAGAATGATTAGTTATCCCAAATTGAATATAATTACTTGAAGTGAAGTCAGAGGGTAGAACTTCTAGGAAGTTATCTGTCCTTTATTTGTCATTTCATCCATCATGGGCATTACTTTGTCGTACAATCAAATGCAAAAAATATTCATACATTTCCATAGGCTTGGATATGTGCTGAAATTTCATGACAATTAAAATTTGGACAACCATCATGGACATTACCCTGTCATATTTAGTTTATTGTTGAAAATATTTCACATATTTCCATAGGCTTGGATAAGTGCTGAAGTTTCATGACAATTGAGAATTTGAAGATCAAATGACCCTATCTAAAGGCGTTGGAATTGGGTAGGTGCCTAAGTTGGGCTGACTCGACCCGATCCAATATGTCATAAATATGAGGGGAGCGGTTTCTAGGAGTTGGAACTATCAAAAACTGCCCAGAAACCTCTCCATTAAAGATATAAATAAATAAATAAATAAAATAAGAATCTCTCTCTGACTCTCTCTCTTTGACTCTCTGACTCTCGCATTTTTTTAAAAGAAATGACAAAGAGAACTTCAAAAGAAAAGTTCTCTGAAGAGTAGGTGAAAGGTTTTTGTGCTATGAAATTAGGTGGTTCCTGATTTAACTGTGATTCAATTCAAGACTTGGACTGAAGATTTGAACAGTGAAACAATTTTATTGGATCTTGGATTTTTGTTAAAAAAGTAATCCAATGTTTTTTTTTTATAACAATGGTATTAAAACATGTTGGTTTGTTTCCTGTTCTATTTTCTTTTGAGAAAGAACATAGTTTCTTATTCTGATTTGTTTTTTAAAAGAAGAGTTCTCATAAATAAAATAAGAAAATAATAGTGGATGTAATGAGTAAATGATGGATGTGTATTGAATGTGAAAATGATGGATGCAGTGGGTGCACATAAGAACTAGATATCTGTAAGGAAATGGAAAGAGGATAATATCCAATAATGAAGTTTATTGGTAATATTCGATAATGCAAAAAATATCCAATAAAATGGAAATTGGATATTATAATTAAAAAAAATTGAATGATGGGATGACACTATAATCCTGTAGACTTACCCTATTGCAGATAATCCAGATATATAAAAATAAAATAAAACAAAATGTAGATAATATCCAATAATGGAAATTGGATATTAGAATAAAATAAATGAATAAATAAATTGCAGGATATATATGACACTACAACACTACAATCCTGTAGAAGTAAAATAAATAAATAATAAAAACAATACCCAGGATTCGAACCTAAGTCTGTCATTTTAAAAAAGTCCCTTATTACCACTAAAGTACCAACACTTGATATGACATAAAATACCATTTATTGGTATTATATTGTTTATTTCAAATTATGAATGTTGATTTGTGTATAAAATAATAATAAAAATTTGAGGGACAGTAAAAGACATTTTTTTAATAATTGTGTCTTTCTAATTAAATTTTGATTTGTTCAAATATTTAATTAAAGTATGAGTATATATTACTCATTAAAATTAAATTAAATTCTTTTGGTCAGGTGCAAAATGGTATGAATGAAGAGCACGAGGGGAGTATTAAGGAGTAAAGGACCTTGGCCATTTTTGGATACACTTATGAATTACAAGTGGGACTCTAGACATTTTATAAATGAACATGTGAATCATGTGGTTAATATGATCAACTGTTTGGAAGTGGAATATATTTTTTAGTCAGGCCATAAAAAGCAAATTTTACATATGTCATTAACGGAACCTAAGGATAAAGTTTTATAAAATATATGGGAATTCGTTCAAGAAGGGTCTCATGGTTGGACAAATAGGTTTTTTGATGACTTAGTAGCTCTTTTCAAGGAATATTGGCAAATATGCTTTGTGAAGAATGCCATTAGACAAACAACAGTGCTTTCTTTTTCTCCTAGCTTGTGAAATGCAAGTTTTTCAAATTCTATCAGGCATAAAAATCTTAGAGGGTTATGGTTATTGAAAACAACTTCTAGAGTTATAGAAGACACTGTGTATAATCCTAACATTGTTTCTTTTAGTTTCAAGGGAGAATATTTTTTCTTCTATATATTACATTTTCTTTTATCCTTTGTACATAAAATGTAAATATTTGATATGCAAGACATGACATGTATATTTATCTTGTTGATGAATTAGTATAACTTTTTTATTCACATGTCTTCGGTTCTTTATAGATATATTGTCAACACATGCTAGTTGATTACTACTCAAAAAGTGTTATTTTATAGCTTGTAATGAACTCTTTTAAACACTTTTGAGTATTAGTTATTACCTTTTAATTCAATTGGCATGTTAAGGACCCTTGCAATCATTTCTAATCAAATTGTGTTAAGTTTTGGTGTTTTTGATAGCTTTTTGAGCACCAAAGCAATCTAAGATGAGGGAAGCTCTATATAATTCATGGAAAAGCAAATGGAAGCTCATTTACAAGAATAATCCAAGCTTTGGAGCTTTGTAGTCCTTTGTCAAAACCAAATCAAGAATGCAAGAAGGAAAAAAAGAGAGAGGAATCTAACATGAAGAAATCCAAGAGGACAGAAATTGTAGGACACATTTCTAGCACTTTCTAGAGTTTATTTTATGCATACTATATGTTGTTTCAAAGCTCGAGAAGTCAGGAGTCCAACGCTTCAAATAGTGCACAAATCAGAGCTAAAATGAAAAAGTTATGGCCATTGGAAGACAACCGCACCAAGCTAAAAGACAATTTCGCAAGCTGCGAAATCACAAAATGCAAGCTACGAAATCAACCTTTTCTTGCGACATGGACACTTTCAACTTGCGAAATCCACCTATGTGCTCCCAGATATTTGCAACCGACTCTTTTAGATTTTTTTCTTTAGATATTTGTTGTTTAAATCCCTATTTTCTCTTTGTAATCCACCAATTATAGGATTCCTTAGTTAGGAAGTAAGAAAAAAGGGTGAATAACCTCCTATATATATTTTGTAATTTTCTTTTTACAGAAAGCTCGGGAGTTTGTTCTCAAATACCAACTTTTTTGTATAGTTTTAAAGAAAGTAATGCACAGAGCTTTGCTCTGCCTTACCTACTCATTTTGATTGTATTTTTCTCACTAGCCAAACAAGCTCTGAGTATGTTTCCTTAGAGAATGAGTGGCTAGGCTTTTTATCTCTTGGAGTTAAGGAAGTTGGGTAAGGTGCCGAATGCAAAAATTGGAAGTTTTGTTATTTCAGCTTTTAATGAAGAGAAAGTGTGACTCGTTAATGGTTTCTATGTTTTTAGTTAACTTAAAATGCTTTAAAATCACCTAGGCCAACACTTGGTAAGGCAAGTGGTCTCTGTCCATTGAGATACACTAGTTTATCTCTTGCGAGCCTTTGGGAGGTGGTTTAAAGGTAGGATTTTCTAGAATAGCCAACACTTGGTAAGCTTTTGGACTCCAAGGAGACATCCATTAGTTATCTCTTGTGAGCTTTTGACGGATAATCCAAGGTTAAGAATCACCTTGAATGGCCAATACTAGGTGAGAGGTATGAACCATTGCAAGATGATTCAGTGACAGGGAATTAGTGTTTGAATCCATAAAAGGGAAGCATATGTACCACAGCGGTTCGGGAAATAACTATATGCTAAATCCCCAATGCGAGGAAAAGATTCAAGTGACCGGAACTCTCTTTTTGTAATAGGAACCTGAGCCCAGTGATCCAAAAACTCTAAGAAACACTTTTCTTTGTAAGCAATTTCCATTACTTTATTATTGGTTTCACTTAAAAACCAACCTTTTCAAACATCTTTATGTTTTCTTTTTGAGCTAACCTTGAAATGAACAAGCACCAATTTAGCTTTCAATTAATATCAATTGTAATTTGAAAACCCATCCCAGTGAACGATCCTAGAGCCACTATGCTATGCTAGCTAAGGCTATCCTAGTACATGGTGAAATAGGTTATAAATTTTGTTGATTACTCCCGTCTGAGGACCAAAATCAAGGTACACCAGTTGATTGAGCACCAATCAATAGGACATAGACCAACTGGGCACGAAATCACTAGTTGTACAATATTATTTCATGGAGTGGGAAGTTTTAGGTTAAAGGAAATTTATGTAATTTCTTGCCTAAAATATAAATATATATATATGGTAATACTTGCATAGATTATTTCTAATTCGTAGTAATTAAAATTGTATATAAGAGCTGATTGGGAACATAGTGAAACTATCACTTCTATTATAATTAAAGTTATTACTTATTAGAAGATAATTAGAGCAAGTATGAGTATCGATATCCGTAAAAGTACTAACTAATAAGATTTGTACAATATCTTTATGTAGTTGAATATGTCAACTGCAACTAAAAACATCATAGCAGAACTAAATAAGGGTGAAAAACTGAACGATGATAATTACGAGATTTGGCATCACAAGATTCGATATAACCTTGAAGAGTAAGAGGCTCTTAAAACACTGAATCATATTATGCAAGAACCTAAACAAGGGAACTCTGCCCAACATAGAAGAGATCAGGAGGCTTATGTGGCCTAGAAGAAAAAGAATTATTTAGCTCGCATTACGTTGTTAAGTTGTATGCAAGATGATCTCTTGATTGAGTATGAAGTATACCAAACTGCTCATGAAATGTGGGAAGCTTTAAAAGAAAAGTATGGTGGACTTTCAACTACAAAGCTAAGAGAACTTGTAATGAAATTTGGAAATTATAAGATGCGACTGAACCATACAATGAAACAACATCTCAAAGAGATAAAAAGAATGATAAGAGAGCTTAAGACATCCAGACATGTCCTCATTGATGAGCAACAGGTTGAGGCAGTCATCAGATCTCTACTAAACAACTGGGAACACATGGTGGTGAACATGACACATAATGAGAGTGTCAAGACCTTTGATGATATAGTTCACCATCTTGAATTGGAAGCCAAGCAACTTGTGGTTGCTAGGCCTAATGAACAAGCTTATGTAGTTGAATCTAGTTCACACAAAACTTTTGGCTTTAAGCGTCATAGAAAATTCTTTAAGAAGAATAAGAAATCTGATGATGCTTAAAAGAAAGGAAAAAATGAGGCATGCAAGAAGTTCAAGAGTGTTAAGAATGACAAGAGCTTATTGAAATGCTACAATTGTGGCAACAAGGGTCATTTCGCTCATGAGTGCATTAAGCCGAAACGGGTATGGTCCTGTTCAAATAACTCATGTGCTTATGTTTCTAGTTGCGTAATGTTAACTGAATCCATTCCTTTATGGACTGTAGACTCAGCCGCCATATACCATATAGCTAGAGATCGAGAAGCATATGTAGAGTTTTGACGAATTAGTTCCAATATAAGATGGATTTATTTAGGAAACAACTCCAAAGTTGAAGTTAAGGGCATTGGAATGTGTAAATTGGAGCTACACAAAGGACGTACCTTATTCCTACATGATGTTCTCTATGTGATTCGTGCCTAATTGGTGTCTCAGCTGATTCATGTCCAGTGGTGCTCCTTGATTGAGGGAGTAATCAACAAAATTTATAACCTATTACACCATATACTAGGGTAGCAAAGACAAAGCTACTATAGTATAACGGCTCTAGGATCGTTCACTGGGAAGGGTTTCCAAATTATCAATGATATCAATTCAAAGTGAATTGGTAGTGTTTCATTTCAAGGTTAGCTTAAGAACTAAAACACAAACTTTGATTTGTAAAAATTTAGATTTAAACTAACTAACAAAACAAGTAATGGGAATAACTTAGGAAGAAAAGCATTCCTTGGAG
>JAAKHE010001234.1:6284-29613 GCA_011039315.1 Vitis labrusca | reverse complement strand
TTAAAAGCTATGCTAGAATATAAACGAGTAAAAAAAACAACTAAAAGAGTTAATATAATGACAGAAAACTCACCAAACTTGTGATGAAAACCACAAGTATACTGAAATAATATCACTATGAAGTTGGCACCTTCCCCGGCAACGACGCCATTTGATTCGTTCCCAATTGGTGTCTTAGCTGATTCATGTCCAGCTGGTGCTCTTTGATTGAGGGAGTAATCAACAAAAATTATAACCTATATCACCATGCATTAGGATAGCTTTAGCTAATATAGCATAGTGGCTCTAGGATCGTTCTCTGGGAAGGGTTTTCAACTCATAACTGATACCAATTCAAAGTTAAATCGATGTTTTTTCATTTCAAGGTTAGCTTAAGAAATAAAACACAAACTTTGGTTAAACGAGGTTTTGTTTCAAGCTAACTAAAAAGAAAGTAATGGAAATTACTTATGAAGAAAAACATTCCTTGGAGGTTTGGGTTCACAGGGGAGGTTCCTTATGCAAAAATAGAGCTCCGGTCATTTGGTTCATTTCCTCGCATTAGAGAATTAACATATAGTCAATTCTCTAACTGGTGCTGTACAGATGCATCCCTTAAATGGATTTCAGCTCTAATTCCATCTCACTGATGCAACTTGCAATGGCTCGCGCCTCTCACCTAGCATTTGCCATTCAAGGTGATCGTTAACTTTGGACTTCCCTTCTCAAGCTCGCAAGAGATAACTAATGGATGTCTCATTGGAATCCAAAAGCTTATTAAGTGTTGGCAATTCTAGAAAATCCTACCTTCAAGTCACTTCCCAAAAGCTCGCAAGAGGTAAACTAGTGCATCTTCATGGACGGAGATTACTTGCCTTACCAAGTGTTGGCTTAAGTGAATTGAAGGTGTTTTAAGTTAACTAAAAGCATAGAAATCATTAAAGGATCACACTTTCTCTTCATTAATGGCTGAAACCACAAAGCTATAAATTCTTGCAGTTGGAACCTTTCTTGGCAACCTTAGCTCCAAGGAACAAAAAGTCTAGCCACTCATTCTCTGAGGAAACTTCCTCAGAGCTTGTTTGGTTAGTAAGAAAAATTAGAAGAATATAAACAATAAAAACAAGCAGGTAAAGTAGAGCAAAAACTCTCAACTTTACTTCCTTTCAAAAACTATACAAAGCGTCTATGTACAAGCCTTCGCTTCTTCTCCCTCTTCCTTCATTGAGGAAACTTACAACCTTTTTATATGGGTTTATTTACCTCTTGATCTTACTTAAAGACTAAGGAATCCTATGATAGGTGGGTTACAAGGAGACTTTGAGGATTTAGACATCAAATATCTAAAGCAAAATATCCCAAAATGTCGATCGCAAATACCGGGAAGCTTCAGGAGAGCACCGCGGCACTGTGCAAAAATGGAGACTTGGTCGTCAGTATTATCAGAGTTTGCTTTTTTATTGTGGGCGGAAATGGATCCGGCGAATTGCGAGTGTTTAACGAGCTAAGCTGTCAGGGGAATCTGAATTGTCGGCTGTGGATGCTCTCCGGGTAAGCGCTATCAGAGGATCCGGACATGTCTGACTGGGGAAGTTGAAACGCCCTCCTCTCCCATCCGGCGTTAGGCGTCGGATGTGAAATATCTGGAGAAGGTGGAACGTCGGCCAGACAGAATTCCATGAGCTATGCCGCGCGTCGTAAGAGGGACCGTCTGCGTGTGCAAGGTGTAGGGACCCCTCCCCTGATGACGCGGAGCGCGCATCGCTATCCGGAGCAACTCCATCCGGATTCCCCAAGAGGACACGTGGCGCGCTCTCCTATTCGGACTCCCTCAGGGAGAAGCACACGGCACTCGCGAACATCACACCCCGGACGATAGCATATCTTATCCGGATATGTTGTCCGAATCATTGACTAAAGTGAGCAAGCCTTGCTACGTCATTCTGCCAGCCTGCCACAGCCCACGTTACGCCGCCCTCCGATGGTCCGGACATCTTTTGCAGGAAAAACTGAACCAGAACTCAATCTGGGTTGAAAACGTGCGTCCGGATAGAATTCCGAATGTGAGATATCCGGATTTGCTTATGGCAAAGGACTTAAAAGCTTCGGTTCTTCATGTTTCTGAGCTTTCCATTGCTTTGCCATGGATTCCAAAGAACTCTCCTCAATCTTGCTTTGGTGATCAAAAAGCTATCAAAACACCAAAACTTAACACAATTTGATTAGAATTGATTACAAGGGTCCTTAACATGTTAATTGGGTTAAAAGGTGATAACTACTGCTCAAAAGTGTTTAAAAGGGTTAATTACAAGCTATCAAATAACACTTTTTGAGTAGTAATCACACTCCAACTAGGTCTGAACTTTTCTCTGGGGTCTCCAACCAAACCTATGAGAATCCTCAAAACCAAATCTCATTTCTTTAATGGTCTAGGCTTAACCCGTTTCCTAAAAGCATCAACCATCTTTCTTTGATAGGCCTAAACATGATATGTTGCCCTCAATCTCCTCTCATCTAAAAGGTTAAGTTGATCAAATCGAGCCTGAGCCCACTCTATCTCAGAAATCTGCTACTCGAGAGCTACTCTTAATGAACCCATCTCTGTCTCGATTGGCAAAACAACCTCCATACCATACATTAGAGAGTAAGGTGTAGCTCCTGTAGAGGTGCGAAAAAAGGTACGGTATGCCTACAATGCAAAAGGGAGTTTCTCTGATCAATCTCAAGAAGTCTCAACCATCTTCCTCAAAGTCCTCTTAATGTTCTTATTTGCTACCTTTATTGCCCCATTAGTTTGTGGCCTGTATGCAGATGATCTGTGATGCTCGATGTTATACCTATGTAACAAAGTATCTACCTCAGCTCGGAAGTACACCCTTTTATCTGAAATCAACTCATGAGGAACCCTGTAGTGATAAATGATATGTGACCTGATGAAGCTAGCACCTCCAGCAGATGTCAACCTTGCATATGATGCGGCTTCCACCCACTTGGTGAAATAATCTATGGCAACTAGGATGAACTCATGACCACTAGAAGATTTTGGTGAAATCTTCCCAATAATATCAATACCCCATACTGAAAATGGCTATGGCGAGGTCAAAGCGTGTAACTTTGATGGCGGTGCATGAATGAGATCACCATGAATCTGACACTCTAGGCATTTCTGAACAAACTGACAACAATCTGTTTCCATATTCAACCAGAAATAACTCGTCCTCATAATCTTACGGGCTAGCATGTGTTCTCCCATGTGTGGACCACAAAATCCTGTGTGAACTTCTCTCATCATACAGTCTATGAAATCTCGATTTAAACATAATATAATCATACCATCAACTGATTGCCTATATAAAGTATCTCCAAAAATCACAAATCTAGTGGCTAACTACCTTAGTGCTCTCCAATCCTTGGTTGTGGCTACCTCAGGGTATGTACTAGATCTGAGAAACTGATAAATGTCATGATACCAATGTTGATCATCCTGGACCTTTGTTTCTCTAATAAGATAACAGTAGGTGGGTGCAAACCTCAACTTAATCAGGAATGGACGTACAACCACATCAATCGGAATGTCTACAGAAGAAGCTATAGTAGCTAAGGCATCGACAAGTTGGTTTAGCGCTCTAGGCAGATGAACATATCTCAAGTCATCAAATCTCTCAACCAGTAACTCTAAGTAAGCGTGATATGACCTAAGCTTTACGTCCTTAGTCTTCCAATCTCCCTGAATCTGTTTGAGGAGTCCCCAAACACCTCAATCTATCTAATGCTAAGGTCCAATGTAGTCTTTAGACCAAGGATACAAGCCTCATACTCAACTATATTATTCGTGGTAGGATATCGATCAGAGAACGCCAAACGAATGGACCTTGGAATATGATCACCTTGAGAGGATACCAACATAACACCTATCACATACCCTAACTGATTGGTTGCACCATCGAAGTACATGCACCATTCTAATAAGTTACTTATAGCAACAAACTCCTCATCTGGAAAATCATCATCAATTGGTCTATCCTTAGATGTCGGTAGTGAGGCTAAGTGATCGGCGACAATACTTTCCTTAATGGACTTCTGAAAAACATAGTGAATATCGAACTCTGTCAAAAGTATGAGCCATCTCATCAATCTACCAGTCAATGCAAGTTTGTCAAATAAGTATCTCAACAGATCTAGGCGGGATATCAAGTGCACTGCATACTCTGTCATGTAATGCCTCAATCTCTTGGTAGCCCAAACTAGTGCTAAGTAAAGGTGCTCAATCATAACGTATCTCATCTCATACTCCAGCATCCTCTTACTCAGATAGTAAATAGCTCGCTCCTTCCTTGAGTCATCAGGCTGAGCTAGCATACATCCCAAGGCCATGTCCGAAACTGACAAATATAGAAGAAGTGGTCTTCTCGGCATGAGAGGCACTAAAACAGGAGGAGAAAGCAAATACTCTTTAATATTCTCAAATGCAAGCTAACAATCATCATTCCAAATATTTGGCTAGTTCTTTCTCAAAAGATGAAAGATGGGCTCACATATGTTTGTCAATCTAGCTATGAATCGACTAATGTACTATAACCTGCCCAGAAAACCCCTGATCTTTTTCTCAATCCTCGGTACAGGCATGTCAAGTATGGCACTGATCTTATCTGGGTCAACCTCTATGCCTCACTCATTGACCATATGCCCCAATAATTTCCCAGAAGTCACTCCAAAGGTGCACTTTTTGGGATTCAACCTCAATCTGAATTTCTGGATCCTCTCAAATAATCTCTCTAGAGTTGCTAGGTGATCTACTCTGCTTCGGGATTTCATAATCATGTCATCCACATAAACTTCAACATCACTATGAATCATGTCATGAAACAAGGTAGTAGTGGCCCTTTAATAATTGGCTTCTGCATTCTTCAACCCAAATGTCATAACCCTGTAACAGTAGCCACCCCTCTTAGTAATAAAGATTATTTTCTCCATATCCTTTAGAGCCATCAAAATCTAATTATACCCTGAAAACCCATCCATGAAAGACAACATCGAATGGCCTATGGTGCTATCGACCAACAAATCAATATGTGGGAGAGGAAAGTCATCTTTAGGGCTGGCTTTATTAAGGTCTTTGAAGTCAACACAAACTCTAACTTTGCCATCCTTTTTGGGAACAGGGACGATATTAGCCAACCACTTTAGATACTCAACCATTGATATAAATCCAACACCGAGTTCTTTCTGAATCTCCTCTTTCACCTGGAGACTCCAATGTGGGTGCACATCGCCTCAATTTCTACTCAACCGGTCTGGCATGTGACAGGATAGACAAGTGGTACTAGACTATAGAGGGATCGAGACCAGGCATGTCCTCATAAGACCATGCAAAGACATCCAAGTATGACCTGAGTAAATGAATAAGTTTATCCCTTTCATTTGTAGATAGGGGTGAACTAATCTTCAACTCTCTAGGTTGGTCCTCTGTGCCAAAATCAACAGTCTCAACATTCCCTGTAACAGGTGAAACTCTTTCATCTATGGGATCTAAGTCATGATCAAAATAGTCTCTATCTGAATAGGGTTGTGCAATCTCATCATCTATATCAAATATATGTGGAGTGAGTGAGTGAGGTGCAGATATAGAGATACTATCACAAGAGACAGGCGAATACTAAAAAAATACTCAAATCCATAAATGAAGCAACAAAAACATCGTCAGAGCGGGAGACAAATCCCGATAAAACATCAAAGGAAAGAGGTGGGTCCATAAGGTCAGATGCTCCCTCAACTGGGCTAACAGTGCCTTCTTACAAACTACCATGATCCTTTAAAAGCTCTGGAACATGAATAGTCTAGGTCTCTTCAATAACCTTAGTGGTAGACACCCAAAAAATATCAAATGGTGAAACAGGCTGAAGTTGAACAATAATGGTAATCTGACTCATTGTCATCATGTACATCTCACCTCGGTACTCATCATGGGGAGCAACTCCATCAATTATCTCAATGGGATCAACAACCACTTCATCATCAATGACCTCATCTAGGAAGCATAGAGACAACAAAATAACTCGATCTGGAGATGGAAGAGTAATCGCCGTAGAAACATAAGTGTCAGGAGCCCCATCACTCAACTGTAACTGGTGAAATAGATGATGAAGCTCAATCTCTCTATCTGTATGAACCACACTATCAATCTCCTCTAGACGAGGTCAAATCTCTGATTCTCTGACAAAGTAGTCAGCCAAACTCATTCTATAGGGTCGAATAGGATAATCAAATGGTATGTGAGACAAACGAGTCCTCACTCTCTCCTTGTACAGTCGCGCCATGTATCGGTAATCGGCCTCAGTAGGAATGAACCTAAGTCCAAATGTCGTATCATGGTCACTGGCAGCTACAAACTCACTGGGTCCCTGCTGACATAGTCCTAACCCCATGCCAGGTAGAAAAGACATACTCCTCATCACATCAAGAACCACTATGCTGTTGTGCTGATCAAATGACATAGTTTCAAAATCTCTACAAAAGTCCTTAATCTCAAGAGTCTATATCTCATCAAAAGTAAACCTAATAAAAAATAGGTCATTCTCATTGTGACTGATCTGAAGTACTAGCTGGAAAAAGGCAAACATATCTCTGGTAGACTGTATCATGATGATCTGCCCATCATGAATGAACTTCATCTTCTGATGAAGGGAAGAAGGAATAGCTCCAACTCTATGAATCCAAGGTCGACCTAGTAGCAGGTTAAAGGATGTAGAAATCCTCAAAACCTGGAACAAAGTAGAAAATGTAGTTGGACCAATCAGTAAATCTATCACCAAGGTACCCATAACCTCCCTCTTAGTGTTATCATACGCGATGACTGTCTGAGTAGAAGGACCAAAATCTGAAGATGCAAAACCAAAGGCTATAGTAGTGGTTAAAGGGCAAACATTCAAGGTTGAGCCATTGTCTAACAGGACAGATGGAACTCTATGGCCTGAACAACCAACTGTAATATATAGAGGGCGTACGTGGTCTAAACCCTCAGACAACAAATCGTCATCTGAAAACACAATGCAAGTGGCCCTATCGGTCGTCACCATATGAATCAATCTCTTTAGAGTAGTGGTAGTCTCTACCCTGATCTAACTCAAGGCTCGAATCAAAGCATCTCTATGAGTACTGGATGATGTTAATTGATTCATGCCTAATTGGTGTCTCAGCTGATTCGTGTCCAGCTGGTGCTCCTTGATGGCGGGAGTAATCAACAAAATTTATACCTATTACACTATGAACTAGGGTAGCAAAGAAGAAACTATTATAGCATAGTGGCTCTAGGATCGTTCACTGGGAAGGATACTCAATTGAAAATGATACCAATTCAAAGTGAATTGGTGCTGTTTCATTTCAAGATTAGCTTAAGAAATAAAACACAAACTTTGGTTGAAAAAGGGTTAAGCTTAGGTTAACAACACAGCAAGTGATGAAAATTACTTAAGAAGAAAAGCATTCCTTGGAGATTCAGGTTTACAGGGGAGGTTCCTCATGCAAAAGCATAGCTCCAGTCAGTTGGTTCATTTCCTCACATTAGAGAATTAAGATAAAGTCAATTCTCTAACAGGTGCTGCACAAATGCATCCCTCAATTGGATTTCAGCTCTAATTCTCTCACTGATGCAACTTGCAATGGTTTGAGCCTCTCACTTAGCCTTTACCATTCAAGGTGATCTTTAACCTTGGATTACCCCTCAAAAGCTCGCAAGAGATAACTAATGGATGTCTCCTTAGAGTCCAAAAGCTTATCAAGTGTTGGCTATTCTAGAAAATCCTACCTTCAAGTCACCTACCAGAGGCTCGCAAGGGGTAAACTAGTGCATCTCCATGGTTAGAGATCACTTGCCTTACCAAGTGTTGGCCCAGGTGACTCCAAGGCATTTTAAGTTAACTAAAAACATTAGAAACCATTCACGGGACACACTTTCTCTTCATTCTTAGCTGAAACCACAAAGCTTCTGATTCTTGCACTTGGAACCTTTCCCAGCAACCTTAACTCCAAGGAACTAAAAGGTTTAGTTACTCATTCTCTGGGGAAAACTCCTCAGAGAGTGCATAACTTAGTAAATAAGTAAAAAACACAATCAAAGTGAGAAGGTAAAGCAGAGCTCAAGCTCTGTATTTTTCTTCCTTTGAAACTTTTACAAAAGGTTCATCACCCTCAGAACAGGCTCCTCGGGCTATATTTATGCCAAAAATTACATACTCAGCTATTACATGGATATTTTAGCCAAATTCCTAACTTAAAAGCTAAGGAATCCTATAATTGGTGGCTTACAAGGAGAATTTGGGGAATTAGACAACAAAAATCTAATGAAAAATATCTCCAAGTGTCGGTTACAAATATCGGGAAGCACTAAGGACCATTTCGCAGGTGAAAAGTGAGGTCTGCGAAATTTCGCAGGTGCACAAGAAAGGCTGCGAAATTTCTTTGCAGCAAAAGACTGATTCAACACCTTTGCGAAGCTGGCTTATATCTTGTGGTGTTTGGCTTCCATCATGGCGTGAAGCTTCAGGGGAAATCCATAGCACTGTGCAAAAGTGTTGCGAAATGATTCCGCAACAGAAGGCTGATTTCGCAACACTTTGCTGAATCCTTCCTTCAGTTTGGAGCAGTCATCTTCCAAAGGCTGTAACTTCCTCATTTCAACTTCGAATTGCACACAATTTAAAGCATTGGATTGTTGACTTCCTAAGCTTTCAAATGACATATAGCATGCATAATTTGGACTTCAGAAAGTGCTCCAAAAGTGGCTGCAGTGACTGTCATCAAGAATGCTTCATGGCTGGATTCTCTTTGCTTTCCCTTGCATTCCAGACTTGTTTATGGCAAAAGTGCTTCAAAGCTTTGATTCTTCATGCCTCTAAGCTTCCCATTCTTTTCCAAGGATTCCAAATAACTCTCCTCAATCTCATAATGCTTTGGTGATCAAAATACTAACAAAAACACCAAAACTTACACAATTTGATTAGAATTGATTGCAAGGAGCCTTAACATGCTAATTGGGTTAAAAGGCACTAACTACTACTCAAAAGTGTTTAAAAGGATTAATTATAAGCTATCAAATAGCACTTTTTGAGTAGTAATCATTAATAAACTCCAAAAAGAAATACGAGCTTGAATGCTCCGTAACTGTCTCAAAACCTCATAATCCTCTCTCCTAACCTTCTCATGAGAGACTGCACCCTTAAATGACCTGAATGCTAGTGGTGGTGGTTGAGCTATCCTCCTACTATGAGTCATAATCTGTATATCTCTCCCCTCTGAATCATCATCCTTTGGCCACAAAGTGAACGAGACAAAGGTATCCTGGTGTCTGATAACCAAAGGTATAGAATGAGTCAATTGGAACGACGCCCCATCTGGGATCAAACTGAATGGTGTGGGAACCTAGGGACCCAATGAAACCCCATCAACCTCACAACTGTCATGCAAAATAATCAACTTGGGTAATCCATCATCCCAACTTAACATATGTATATTGTCATCCTCTATAAGGTTTACGTGATGGATATCTCTTAGAGGTGGAGACACTGAATGTGTAAAATGGGCGGGAAGAGGGTTAGTGGTTACACTTTGTTATCCTAAGTTAACCAAACCCTGGTCTATCAAATCCTGTATAGCATGTCTCAGAGCGCTGTAGTGGTCTGTGTCATGCCCTGGTCCCTAATAATAAGAACAGTGTAAGTCTAATTTGAAGCAATGCGACACTGGCTGAGGTACTGGCTTGAGTGCCAATGGAGTTAATAATCCACCCTCCATGAGCTTTTGAAAAGCTCGACTCAAAGGCATAGACAACTGGGCAAAATGACGTGATGGTCTTTGCACATAAGTAGTGGTCTGCGGGGCTCGAGACCGAGTGTATGGGGTAGGAGGTCTCTCTGTGACATGTGCAACAAAAACATGCAATGAGATTGGATGTAGATAAGTGGGAGTCATGGGCCTAGAGGGAGCAGGTGGCCTATACTGCACATAAGGTGATGGTGGGTAGTAGAATCCAAAAGTCTGCCAAACTGCCTGATAGCGTCTAGGAGGTCTCATCACTTTTGAATTGATAACATCAACATCTTCTAATCTTTGTCTTCCTAAAGGCTTATTCCCCTTAGAGTCAGTAGGGGAAGACTTGGGCCATAATCCTCTAGTTATGCCCTCCTCTATACCATATAAAACTTGTACTAAAGGTCCAAAATAGGTATGAGGAAATCCCATCAAGTGCCTAACAAACTTAGGTTGTAAGCTTCTCATGATCATACTAATTTGCTCATTCTCTAAAGTACAATCAATAATTTGTAAAATCTTCTCCTTCTAGCGGGAAATAAATGAGGTGATTGACTCCTCTAGCCTCTATCTCAAAGCCTCTAACTCTCTCCTCGAGACATCAATGACAATGTTAAATGCAAACTGTCTCAAAAACTCCTGGGCCAGATCATCCCAAGTTCGACAGTGTGATACATCCAATAAAGTAAACCAATGTTGTGTTGCACCACTCAGGGACATATGGAAAAGCATAACCATCTAGGCCTTATCCAGTCTATAGGCCCTCATAATCGTACTATAGAGCCTCAAATGGATGCGAGGGCAACCTATGCCCGTGTATATCTCTATCTCAGGCATCCTAAACTTAGCCGGCAAACTAGCCATTGGTGCTCCATCAAAATCCTCCCACCTAATATCTTCGTCTGAAGCCCTCATTTGCCTCAACCTCTACTCAAGTCTATCCATACGTGCATGTGGGTCCTCTGAGGTCGAGATAGGCAATGTGACAGGAGGCGAGGCAACCTTGGTCTGACTATATAGAGTGAAAGGTATAAGTTGTAGTCGTCATTGACTAGGTGGAGGGGTGGTAGTACTGTAGTATCAAACTGGGCACTCTCTTGAACAAGGACCTATTGGGCCTACTGCCCATCTATCCTCTGGCCAAGGCTAGCTAAAGCTTCTTGGATCGAAGCCGTGGCTGTAACAAACTAGTCAACGATAACTATTTGTGAGTCCATATCCCTCTGATCTGATCTTTGGTCTGATTGATCTAATACTCTGGCCAATCTACCTCCAACTCTAATCCACGAAGGTGAATTTAGATTGGTCACGGTAAACCCTCCTACAAATATAGAAACACTGGATAAGGTGTAGTACGAAGGTGACTCTATAGGAACCAATTGATAAGTGCGCAAAAATATAACCCAAATGTACTCAATCTAATACCTATCTCTGATCACACCAAAAGGAGACTACGGAGGGGATAACTGAACCCAATTGTGACTAAGACAGCTTTGAAGGTCCATAGATGCACCCACGTGTAAGAATGAAATCTTAATTGGACCTAGGCTAGCCTACAAGGTTAAGGTGACTCCATAAGATAAAATGGATGGGTTAAAAGATCCCTAACAGAAGTGATCGTACCCTTCGACGGTACGCAACCCTCTGCACATCTCTAAGGAGACGGGGTGCTTCCATGCTAGGTGGTCATTACCTCTACACATGCACTTCCTCGCTTTCCCAGGGGGTTTCCTAATGGTGAAGACTCTCCCATCTCTCAACACCCAGGGATAATCTAAAGTGCACAATGAAGGATGTGGGTGCATCCGAAAAACCTAAGATCTAAAATGAGATAGTAAACAGAGACAAGAAATCATACAATCATGTAGAAGCAGGGGTTGTCGCATCAAGCAGTCATACCAAGCAGATTGGTATCATAAAAACAAAGTCCTAACTAGCATATGTGAGAGTGAATCATGTTAAAGTGAGCAAGCAATCAAGTGATCATTTAAGACAACCAAACATGTTAAGATAGCATACCAAACAAGAGAGCAAATCAGATTACCTTGCTTAAAAAGGGGTACCCTCTAATCGACCAATTAAACGCTATATTTTTCTCGACTAGTATTCAAGCTTGATCCTCAAAATCCCTAGTGGAGTCGCCAATTTGTGGATATGAATGATATTAGGCTATGTCCCAGTCACCTACATCCATTCAAGGCAAGCACAACTAAAATATAGATAAGCCTCCAATTCATTGTATGAACTGCCATATACATATTGCCCTTTAAAGAAGTGGTTGGATGGTTGAATAAAAATCACAGGAATTCCCAAAACCACTCCTTGATATGCAATGGTAGGGACCCAATTTCTATCATAATATGATTCATATGTGGTGATTAACTCCAACTCACTGATCTGCTCCCTCTGGATGCAGTCATAGAAAGGTAGCATTATATCCACCTTATGGGCGTGCGATAGACATGCCCATGCCAGTATAGTTACAACATCACCAAGAAATCCAGTAACATTGGAATAAACACCACGCCTTTTAGCCCAAAATTTTAAACATCGCAGTATTGTGCAAAAATGCTCAACATTTGGAACAAGCATAGGGATTTGATCTGCAACTCTACAACCATTAAGACTTCGAGCAGTGGGCTCATCCATATTGTATAGTACAGACAAATCAGAGATGTCCAAGTCTTTTGGCACAACCAAAAGAGAGATACTCGCATAAGGAAGATCAATTGATATTCCATCAAACTTAAATTTCATCACTAGAACATGTGCATCTAGAATTGGCTGTAGTTCTGTAACTTCTTCCATGCCTGCCAAGATATTATGCAATATAAAGAAGAAATCCTCCTCCCAACTCTCATATGATGGCCCAATACATAAAGTGTCTATGTCAATCCTAGGACCATGCACCCCAAGCTGATAGGAACCAAAAGTAAATAACACAACA
Organism: Vitis labrusca; assembly: GCA_011039315.1. Taxonomy (NCBI): domain Eukaryota; kingdom Viridiplantae; phylum Streptophyta; class Magnoliopsida; order Vitales; family Vitaceae; genus Vitis; species Vitis labrusca. The sequence continues at coordinate 16,883 of JAAKHE010001234.1, read as the reverse complement.
TTTGCATCCTCCACCATCCGGTCTGTGTACCCTCTCAAACGTGTCAGCTGCTTCATCCAATCTTTTAAAATCTGCCCAAACCGATCAAGAACCTCTATTATCTTAATTGCTTCTTATTTTCTCTCATAAAGCTCGACATCCACCAAAAACTTTTCCAACTCCAAACTCTTCTAAATATTTGCCTTAGTCAGCCTCGCAATAGATATCGGCTTCATCACGCTATACTGTTTCACCGATTGCCAAGGCGGCGAATCCCCCAACCCCTTTGAACTCACCATATCGACACAAAACAAAACCCCAAAAAACTAAAACTAAAAATAAAAATAAAAATGAAATAATATCAAACCCTACACCTATATCCAAACCCAAACCCCAAAAAACGCCAAAATCAACCTAATCCTTTGAACCCTAGAATCCAAGAAACCAAGATCGGAGGCGTCGCCATAAAAAAACGAACCCTTCACCGCAAGAATCAACGAAAATTGACAAACGAAACCCTAAATAGCCACGACCAAACATTGAAACAAAAAACCAAGAAAATCAAACCGAATTGATAAAAATGGAAATCCTACAGCATAGAGAGTGCAAACTTGAGAGCAGATAGAGGCAACACCCTCTCGATAGCGAAAGCAAAAGGTCTAGAGACAAAAAATAGGAAAAAAAGAGACGAAACCCTAGAGAAAGGTGAGTTCAAAGGGATGAGAAAAAAAGAGAGAGAACGAGCGAAAACGGTGGGAAAATGCGGACGTCGATCTGAATTCGGGCAGAGTTCTGATATCTTTGGTGAGTTTCCCTACTAAAGCATAATGAAAATTAGACTTAATGAATGAATCCCTTGGTGTTTCCGAAAATTATAAAATAAATAAACAAATTAAATGAATAAAATAATTAAGTAAATAATAATAATAATAATAATAATAATAATAGTAATAAAATAAAAATAAAAATACAAATACAAATAAAAAAAAAAATAAAACATTAAAACAAAATTATTAAATTAAAATAGATAAGTAAAGACAAGTACTACAAAAAAACGACAAAATAATAGGAAAATAAACTAAATGAGGAAATAGACAAGATAATAAATAAAATAAACAAAAATATAATAATAAAAAGTCAAATCATGTGATTTTACAAAAATGAGCCATGTAAGCCATGAAAGCCACGTGAGACATGCAAGATGTGCCAAAAATGTGACCTAAGCAAGACTAGGTAAACCTAAGTGGGCCAAGGTGTGCCAAAATTGGCCCAGGTGAGCCTAGGTGGGCTTAAGTGAGCCTAAGTTGGCAAAACACATCTAAATGGGCCCAGTATGCCTAGATGGGCCTAAAGTGGTGCCTAGGGTGTTTAGGACGATAATGCCTAATCCAGGGTGAATGTGTGCAAGTTGGAAGGTGTCTAAGATGTTTAGGACAATGCCTAAGTCTAAATTAGGGTTGCCAAAGGTTACAATGGGGTTAAATAAATCTCTCAATCAGAGTTTCCAAGGTGGCTCATAAAATATAAGCTACATGAGTAATAGTGGGCCACTAGGGAATTGTTGTAAAGTACCAAACGAACACATAATAAGACATATGCTAGAAAGACAAAATGGAGGGTCTACATAATCATACCAAATATCAAGAGATTATTAAAATACCTACAATCCTTATGTTCTTAAATTTATTCATGTTGGTATAGAAATACTCCAAAATTGCTTATGATCTCGTAAACACAATAGTCTTCCACTTGATTACTTTTTCTTAAGTTTAGGCACAAAGATGGTGGAGATATTTAAGTTGAAAGTTAGGGTTTTCTTTCTTTAGATGGAAGGGAGAGACAAAAAAACTGAAGCTCTAACCCTTAAGAGGGGTATATATAGGTTTCTTATTGGGATTAAGTGACTTAAGCCTATTGTAGACTCTCATTGTACACTTAGGAACTATTGCTAAACTTTTATTATGTCTTCATTGGTGGTTTCTTGTTACTCACCTTATCACTATTTTTAGACTTTTTTTAGAGATGTATCTTTGAGGGATTATATGGATTCCTAATGTGTGTGTGTGTGTGTTTTAGTGACTTTAGTTCTAATTTAGGAGCCTGTTTTCTAGTGAGTCCTTATTTTATTCAGTTTTTGTTGTTTTTGGTGCTTTAGAATTGTTTTTGTTTTTTATTGCATGCTTTTAAGCGATGATGAATTTTGGTTTGCTATTCAATTTTTAGTGTATAAATGATTTTTAATTTTTAGTGCATTAGTGATTTTTAATTTTGAGTTCATATTTTATTTTTGATTATGATTGCATGTGGTCTTAATTTTTGAGTTTGGAATTGTTTCTTTAAATTTTATTGCATTATTGATTCTAATTCTTAGTTGTATATTTTGTCTAGCTCACTTAGTTCATTTAGATATATTTTAGTTTAGCTCACTTAGTTGCACTTTAGTTTAACTCACTTAGATACACTTTAGTTTAGCTCACTTAGATGTACTTTAGTTTAATTCACTTAGTTACATTTTAGGTTTAATTCACTTAGTTGCACTTTATGATAGTTCATCTTAGTTGCACTTTAATTCATTATATTTAGGTACACTTTAAGTTAGTTCATCTAAGTGCATTTTAGGATAGTTTATCTAGATGCATTTTAGGAAGCTTTTAGGCACATGGCATGTGCTTGGAGTTTGACTTTGGATTTTTTATATTGAGAGTTAGAGATTCTCATGACCTTTGAGATTGTTTCACACCTTTGAGATTTTTCTTTGGATTTTAAAATTGAGATTTTCTTTGGATTTAAAATTGAAACTTGTATTTGGATTTTAAAATTAGATTTTTCTTTGGTTTTTAAAATTGAGGTTTTTATTGGATTTTAAAATTAATATTTTTCGTTGAATTTTAAATTTGGTATTTTTCTTTGGTTTTTTAAAATTGAAAATTTTCTTGGATTTTAAAATTAAGAGAGCTCTTAAAAGGAAAATAGAAGACTTTTTGGGAATAAGATTCGTTGGAATGGAAGACTTTTGGGAGTATGATGCATTGTTTTTTTGAGATGGAAAGTTTGAATTATGGAAAGACTTTTGGAGAATACACTCACAAATTGCCATGGAGATTGAGAGAGAGTATGAGGGCTTTATTGTCATATGTTGAACAAGTTTTAATATTTTTGGCATAACTTTTGCTATAGATATCGCAATGAGATGATTAATTCTTAAAGCTATCAAAAGCTAAAAGAAAGGGCTACAATTTATATTTTGAAAAGTCTTATTGAATCAATTGTTATCAAGGATTAAATTTCATGACAAACTTCAAGTGAGCTTTCCCATTATATGTTGAACATGCTTTAGTATTTTGGGCATAAATTTCGTTGTAGATATTAGAATAAGGTGATTCTTAAAGTTATGGAAACATAAGAGAAAGGGCTATAATTCGTCTGTTGAAAATTTTTCCTAGATCAATAATTAGTAATGAGAAAAATTGGTGACAATGTTTAGGTATAGGATTAACTTAAAGAGAGGATCACGTCATTAAGAGGAGGCACATGGATTTTTAGATTCTTGGAGATTGAGGGTTGCCATTGGAGAAGGAGAATAGGGCTGCCACCAATTATTCTTGAAGAAAAAAAAATACATCTTGAGAAGAAAAGGTGAAATCTTGAATAAAGAAAGACAGACAAAAGGTATCATTTTTTTTTTAGAGGAGAAGAATTTTGGGAAAGTCCTTGTTATTTTTTTTGTGCATCTTGTTATTCATCTCTTAAATTTTCCATTTTTTTTTTCTCTCATGATCGAATATAGATTTAATGTTTTTCTTGGATGTGGATGTATAGGTCACACAAAAGTGTTGAAATTTAATTGAGATGTTTTTTTTTTTTTTTTTTGTGAATTCATGCCAAATTTTGATAGTGATGTACTCTAGATTAGTTGTGATTTCATGTGAAAATATGTTTGAAATGATTTTTTTTATTGTGAATTTATTGATTTAGTTTCTATTATTTTCGTTATGATTACAATTCTTTTTTTTTTTTCCTAAGTTTCTTTTGATTCATCACCTAAATTAAGCCTTGGGAAAATTTATGAAATAAGACTTTGTGTAAATTAGTTTTATGATTTTATTCTTATTTTAACTTTGTTTTTATTTATTTGATTTAGTGTTGATCACTCTTTCATTTGTAGCCATAAGGCCACTATGAATACACACACACATTAGCTATATTTACACACTTACACACACAGCTTAGCATGTTTTCAACAATTTTCAACACACACATACCTCACACTTAGAAGTTTCTTGTTTTGATGTGTAATTCTATGAGTTTCTTTGTATTAATTAGTGATTTCAAAAATGTTTTTCAATCTAGCCTTCCAAAAATTTGATCTACAATTTTTTTTCTTATTTATCTTAGGTTACTTAGGTTGTGAGAAATCTATCTTCAAAAATCATGCTTCCACTTTCATTTGGCATGCATAACTTCTATTGATTTTCATTGATTTTTGTTTTTCATATATGAATAAAATTTATGGCTTCAAAATAATCAAATGAGTCTCTAGCCTTCATGAGGTTAATCATGATCATGGGAGGTTAGGGAAGAATAGATTTAATTCATGGATGCCAAATAGGGATTTGGGTGAATCCCTTACATTCAATGTTTTCAAACTTTTCTACTATTACTCTGTATCCCACTTATTAACAAATTGTTAAATTATAATCAAATTGCTTAGGGCTTTTCTAAAATTATTTTCACACCTCAATGATGTTTCTAACTTCCTAAATGTACCAAATGAATTTTTTTTTTTTTTCTGAGTTTGAAACCTTTTTCTAAGCCAATGATTTAAATTAGTTTTTACATAGGTCCCATTTCAACACTGTTTTGGACACCTTAATTGTATTTGTAAAATTAAATTGTTTCTTGACCTTTTTTTTTAATTCATTTTGATTTTTTTTTTCTTAATCTAGATTTGTTAAATGATACTTTAGAACCTTGTTTCACTCAAAAGGGATTTTTCAATTGGAAGAAATAATTTCATCTTCTTGTACCTACTATTTTGGACCTATTCTATGTTTAGGGGGTTTTCTTAGTTTCTAATATGTTCTATGTATGATTTGGCTTTTCAATTAATTTTTATATAACTCTAGGCATTTTAAATATGTTGTACAAAATTTGGCCAGATTTTATCACTCTCCTAAGTTAGTCAAATAAATTAATATTTGCAAGCTTAAGAAATTTGCCATTTTTTCCCATCAATTTGTAATTTGTTGAAATATGGTATTAAATGACATATGGTTTGGAAAATTAAACAATTTTTGTTCTAGACTCATAAAGGAAGATGTGGATTTTTTTTTCTTTTGTTGAAATAACTTACCTAATTATTTTATTTGAAATTATTTTGTATACACCTTTGTACGGACCTATTACTGAAAGTTGAGTAGAGTGATTTGAATGTGATTAAATTTAGTATTACATGGCACATGATTAAGTTAATTTGTATATTGTATAATATTCTAGATATATTTAGAATGAATTGATTTTTTTTATTTATCATTTTTTGGGAATTTTATTCAGATTTATCTTTTGCGTGTCCTTATTTTGCCCTATTTCTGATTGTTTTGCATGTTTTTAAGATTTCAACTTCCTTGTGAATATTTTTAACTTTTTTATTCTTAAGTCACATTGTAGATATATTGTACATGATAAATGAGTTTTCTTTTGTGTCCTATTTACCTTTTTGATATTTTATTCAATTTCATTTTGAGAGTGTATTAATGATTACTTTTCTTCAAACTTGATTATTGTCTCTTGCCTCTTCTTTTGTGTTCATTATTATTTGTTGAACTAACCTCATTGTTTTATGAAAGCGCTTTATATTATCAAGGTATGGTTCTTCTTTTCCCTATTTACTTGCTTACATTGATGTGTTTATCTTACTTTTAAATATTCTCGTGAGTGTTTATCTTGCTTTTAAATATTCTCGCGATTGTTCCATCTTGCTTTGCACAGTTTCCATATTATTATTTATTTAATTTTTTATTTGAATTAGGTGCATGTTGTATGTTATGGGACTTGTGGTATGGTATGTTCATGAGCTAATCCTTGTTGTTTTATGGAAGCGGTTAGCTTGCTAATAAGGTAAATTTTTTTATTTTTCTATTTGTTTGTTTTCATTAATATGCATGCCTTGTGCAATTATTCTCTTAGTATGTCATCATTTAATTATCATTCTTGCTTAGTTTATTTACTTAGATTCTTAGTACCTATGATTAATTGACCAATTGCCATAATTACCTCAACTTGATTAGTACAGACCTGTTATTAGGGCTTACAGAGATGTTACAACTTATAACTATACATTCCCAATAGGTAACTTGACCCTTGGACTTAGACTTGGTTTTTCAAAGATATGTTTTTCCAAATAAGGAGTCACTTTTGAGGTTTTATTTCTTATTTTGTTTTCCCTTTAAAAAAAATAAAATAAGTAGCAACTCCACTTTTTTTTAAAATAATTTTTTCACACTAAAAAGTGAGTCTTGTCATTGAGTGGGAATGCCTGTGAAAAATGCGAGTCCACGTCCATCATGGGCTTAAGTCACTTAATTTAGCCCAAAAGGGTTGTGAAGTGATTAACTAACCCATAGAATCAAATTAGTTAATTAGTTTAATCCAAAGATATTGCTTATTTACCCTTATGCAACCTTATGTAATTATCAAAATGCTTTTATGCACATAAGTGAATTAAAAATTCATCTATCATAAATTGTGCCTTCAAAGAATATGAGCTCAAGCGTAGACCACTAAGAGCCATAGGATAATACTAGCTCCCTCATAATCCGATTATGAAGTAACTCAACATTTCATGACAAAGAGTCAATTGCACTCTAGTACCTTCTATATATAACAATGAGACCTCAAATGCTCGAGCTCATGACCTACTATCCACTATATGTAGCCTTCTATGAATTGGTCTTTCATAGGCCTTTAAGACTATTTCTATCATCCTTGAGTTACAAATCCTCCTACTATGTGATCAAATGATAAACTTTAGCTTATTAAGAGCATATGTCAAATTCCACTAAAGGAATTATTGCGAGCACAAAGAATTCTTCATTAGACGTCTTTAGGATCACCTGAGAGGACACACTATCTCAAAGTCCATGAGATATCATGGTGCTTCTATTGAGCATTTTATTGCCACGAGGAGGACATCGAGACGAGGTCTCCTACCTTGAGGCATTTATTGTGGACTCAATTCTCACCGGGAGACGAATTCACGTGGGATATCTGATGATGCATATGATCTCCCGCGTTGAGAGCACAACACGAGTACTCCCCTACGACCGCTTCCTTACCCGAGTATTCAAGGATGTCGGGGTCGACTTGAGTAGAGAGACGGACTTCGAGGCCCCCACTAGCTATGACACATATGATGAGTAGTCCTTGGGGCGCATGAAGTTCGAGAAGGCACCCGATGGCTCCTTGGTTAGGAGAGCTGAGCGACAGGCCCGGGGACAGGAACAGATGCATCACGAGGCAAAGGAGGAGGCCGGGATCAAAGAGATGGAGGATAGGTTAGACCCTCAGAGGGACTTTAAGCAGAAAGGGCCCGAGCTTGACATTCCGCCTCCACCTCAGTCAGAGGGCATTCATGTTGAGGCCACTTTCTCAAAGCCTATGATGACTGAGCCATCTTACACAGCAGGACCATCATCTCAGCCATCATTTATCGAGCTACCATCTCAGGCACCTCACGCTCCTGATCATGTGCCTTGGATGGATGTCTCAGCTCAAATCAGCTCCCTTGGGACTCGTATGGAGGAGCTTGCTTTAGTTCATGACTCTCGCTTCTACTTTATGGAGGAGCACATGGATTAGTATCAGACTGGAGCCACTTCTTTGTTTGATCACTTCTAGCAGAGATTTGAGCACATAGAGGAGCGTATGGATCAGCAGCAGGCTACATTCGAGCATCTCCAATAGAGCATTGATCGCATTGAGAGTCGTTAGGCAAGTCAGCATGAGGAGATGATGGCTTACCTCCGCTTTGTGTTTCCTCCTCCACCCCCTCAGCCTTGAGATTGTCTCGAGTTCCCCCTCCATTTCTTTTTTATGTTGCCAAAGAGGGAGAAATATATAGGATCTAGGAGACCCTCATGCATGTCATTGTCATATCTATCTTGTTTGTACATGTGAGGTTTCTATATATATATGATATGATATTTTTATGATCCATTGTTTCCTATTCAAATTTTCGTGTTTTACATTGCTTCCTATTAAAAATCGTTTGATTGATCCATGATTGGTTTGAGGGGGAGATTTTTTTTTCTCCCAGATAACCAAGGTTTGTCATCATAAAAAAGGGGGAGATTGTTAGCCCAAGGGTTCTCCTAATCGGGTTTTGATGATAACAAACCATGGTTAAGTGACTAATTGGTTTAATGATTAAAAATCTCAAGTATAAACTCAAAAATTCATCAAATGACCAAATGGATACAAGATCGAGACGCTTGGAAGACTTGTGATCATAGGAAACTAATGTAAGATGAATGCGTAAGTGCACTTAGGATTTTCATACGTTTCATGCATCTTAAAAAACTCGGTTTATTCTTTAAAACTTCGATTTCATTAAAACCCGAGTTTTTAACTAATGTACCTTAGGTAAAATGTTTTATAATTGGCTTAATAATTTACCTAAAGACCTTGCCTAAGTGTTAGAAAAGAAAGGAATAAAAAAAATAGGTTTGTGGGGCCAGAAAGGCTCAACCGGTCGAGGCTATGGCCAACAGGCTCAACCGGTTGAGGAACCGGTTGACCGGTTGTGCTCGTCTGGTCGAGGATGCACCAAAACCTTCTTTCTCTCCCAGTGGCCTTCTCTTCCCATTCGAGGTGATTCTCTTACCAGTCGAGGTCCGGTTGAGGCAACGGTAACCTGTCATGCATTAAATGCTCCAACGGTTAGTGAACCAGTCGACCCCTAGCTCGACCGGACGAGGTTACCTTTTGTTGTTTTTTGACTCCCGAACTTAGAAACCTATAAATAGAGAGCTCCACTTCATTTATTGAGAAGAGAACACTTGTATAATAGCCTACCTACCTGTTCTTGATCAAAAAGCTCTCATTTCTTTCATAGTGCATTAAATCACCACTTGCGTATCCTTTAGTGCACTCTTGTGTGTCATCCTAGCTTTGTCTTGTATTTGAGCTATCCTTAAGTTAGGTTGAGGGATTATATCTTATAAAAATATGAGTGTTAAAGCCTTCAAGAGGTTTGAATCTTGAAGAGGTTGTGTAAGAGCCCATTGGAGCCGAAATTCAAGTGTAAGAAGATTGGAAGCTTGGTTGAAGCTTCAAATTAGTGGAACCCTCACTCGGTTAAAAGGTTAAGGAGAGTGGACGTAGGCAAGGAAGTGTCAAACCACTATAAACCCAAGTTTGAATTCTCTAAACTCTATCTCTTTACTTTACTTATATTGTGTTTGAATTTGTTGTGATTGAAAAGATTTTAAAAANAAGAGACATTTTCGGGTGTTTTTCTTAACTAAGCATAGCCTTTGTTTTCTCAACTTATGGTGAGTCATAACGTAAGATTATCATATAGTCATGACTTTACCAAACTGTTATACTATATTATCTCTCAACCTTGAGAGAATATTGAGCTTATGCAAAAGTTAACAATGGTTTTAACCTATAATTGAGATCTTAAAGCAATCGTATATTCTCTATGAATTGGCTTACTCTTGATGGAAGTCGGTAGCAATAGATATTAAGCGTATCATGTGGTGAAGGACTCGGCTGGGCATGGTCAGGCTGTGTGCCGATGGTTTGCCCATCTCCTGGACATCTGCGAGTCCGCACAACCTCTGAATAACCTCTCTAGGCTCGAATCCCGGCATAGTGGGCCACGCCTTGGCCTCATACACTCGGAGTCCAACTGAAGGGATGTCAAGAATGCGGTAGATACTCTCGGGACTCAATCTGATCTCAAATCCTCTCACAATGAACAATATCGGTCCTCCAAGCCCATAGGTCGCCCGTGAATAAAAAGAACGCACCAGAGTCGGGAAGATCGGCTTAGAAATCGTCACAACTGGCAGCCATCCCATCCAACCGAATAGTCCCTCAAACCCGAAGTGTTGAAGTTGGGAGAAATTAACATTTCTCCTTGGGACGACTTTCCTCTGTGCGAACTTTTGCTTGTAGTGCTAATAGTCTTCGATCGAACTGAAGAGGGCCATGTCATACCTCGCCTTTCGGCGAGCCTCCGTCTGCTCAGGTTGAGATGGCTTAGTAGGGCGCTTGTCTTGAGCCCTGGAGGTGCTTGTCTCTAGCATTAGAGCCATCTAATGAACGGAAAGGAGAATGAGGAGTTGATTCGTGCCCAGTTGGGTATTTTAATCAAATAATGTTTATAAATTCTATGACCTTATACTTGCATAGCAAAGCTACTATAGTATAGCAGCTCTAGGGTCGAACTCTGGGATGGGTTTTCACTCTACCAGTGATAGACTCAAGATTAGAAATTGAATCTGATGATTTCCTTTGTCAAAAACTTAAAGTTTAAAAGCAAATAAAATTTGTTTTGAAAGTGGTGTTAGAAACTAAACTAACATAGAACTAGGTAAAAATGGAAGAAAGAAA
>JAAKHE010001233.1:28019-66661 GCA_011039315.1 Vitis labrusca | reverse complement strand
AAAATATAAATCATATTACCATTTTTTTAGAAAGTATTTTTTAAAATAGTTTTTGAACATAATTTTTCTTTATTTATAATTTAAAATAGAAAATAATGCTGATTTTTAATTATTTATATAAAAAAAATTTAAAACAATGAAAAATCCAAATTGTTAAAATATAATTATTATGGTTGCATGAATAGTGGTGCAATAAAGACAAAAAAAAACTTATGTGAAAGGTCATTAGGTATTTTAGTCTATCACTATTTTATATCTTTAAAATGTAATATATAGAAATTTGAAGGATATATTGGTCTTTTAACATCTTATATCATTTTCATCAATTATGGAAGTTATATGGACTAAATGTTAATTTTTGAACACAATTCTCCCTATATTTAATAAATATTTAGATTATATAAAAAAGACCTATTATGTTTTTATATTTTTGGTAATAAATTAAATCAAATGTAAAAATAAATAATTAAAAAACCTAAAAGAATCGATAAAATATCCGAAAATATTGAATTAATGGATATATATATTCTCTCAATTTTGTATTGACATCCATGGATATTGAATATATCGAGGATATAACAACGATATATCCAAATATTTTAAACCTTGGCCATATCAGGGCGATTATTGGGCAAATACATAAAAAAACAAGAATAAACATAATCCTGATTACAAAACCATGAAAAATAGATAAAAGTGAAAAAAGAACAAAGAGAGCAACTCTTGCTTTCCCTTCTATTGTGTTGGTTGGCCATGCGACAGCGGACCTGGCGGTGGTGGTGGTGGAGCCATACCAGATGGATGACCCATATTTGATGGCAGTGTTCCCATGCCGCTTCCACTTGGATTCGGATTCCCGGATTGCAATAAGAAAAATGTAGCAATTAGATTCAACAACATTATAAATGATATTTGTTCTGAAAACCCAAACCACATAAGAATGTAAATCTCATGTATTCAATATCAGAATCCAAGAAATTTACAGTGGAAAATCCATGCCCAAAACTTTCCACAAGGAAACTCATGTTATATACATATATGGATCACTACGAAGTGCATACAACTAATCATTTTTTTTATTTACCTATAAAAAAATAAAAAAATAAAAATAACTGTCGAGATCTCCATTCTTGATGTTTGGCATGCAGGTCTATGAGTTAAACTTAGAGCCCGTTTGGTAGTGATTTTAGAAAGCACTTTAAAATTTATAATACTTGAAATTTTATCATTCAAGTATTAGAAATACTAAAAACACTTTTTAGAATAACTCCCAAACGTACTCTTATTCAAGTTATTTTCCACTGATACATTAATGTCTCATTTCAGATAGGTTCCTGTTTTTGGCTTTAGCTTTAAAAGTCACAATTTTTAAAGGGAAATATTGGTATCCTAAAAATTTTATTAAACATGCAAGAACTAGTAAGCCAAAACTAAGCTTTTATAAGAAGCACATTGTCTTGGTTTCCATGTAAAGCTCCTCTTTTAAGTCATAATCTCTTTCGAGAAAGTTAGCCAATAAGCTTAGAAGCTTTTATTAAACTTAAAAAATAGCTTTCAACTTCTAAGTGTTTAGTCTTAGTTGAGAATAAGACCTAAATAAATGGTTGATTCAACTTAGGTGTTTTGGATGAAGAACTATATGAAAGGTGGAGGGAAATAAGAGATAGTTGAAATTTCATCATGGTAAAGGAACAAGAGGAGAAAGTTCAAGCTAAGCAAGATGCAAGTTCCCATTTTTGGCCCCATCACCCTACTCAATCTCAAAATTGGCCATAAGTTTAAGGTGAAGATCATTGCCTCAAGTCCCTTAAAGAACAGGTGTAGCCATAGGAGGAAACTTTCCATCTTATTGATAGAGAGATTCCAAATGGATGATGCACTTTCCTTTATCCAATAGGTAAAGTTAGGTTTAGGTTGTTTTTGGTTTTATTTCTTTTTCCTTTATTCATGTTTAGGTATTTCTAGTTTATTTCTCTCTTAAGACTTTTAGGATTTGAATTGCTATGCTTTATTTTCTAATTTTTTCTTTTCTTATTTAGGATATTTCATTAATTTTTATTACTTGGTAGTTTTCTGATATTGGTTCCTAGATGATTGGTTGACACAAGACTTGGTTTTCTCACTTGTCATTCTAATTCTATGATCGTAAGGTAACACTTCTACCCTATTTTTTTTTCACTCATTCTACACATTGGGGACAATGTGTAAATTTAGGTTGAAGGGAAAGGTATATTAGCCCTATTTTTTTTTTTCAAAAGTTTGCATATTATCTTTGGTTAGTTAATGAGATTCTTGATTTGCCTCAATGACTTATGGGTTAGTTTGCATGGGAATTCTTTAACTAACATTGTTTTTTTAGAATTTGAGAAAAGATACAGTTAGAACAAAATTATTAGTTTGCTCATTTTTTCTTTTTATACCTTTAAGTGCAAAAATAGTTAGGTTGAATCTTTGGGATACCTTTAATTTTTCTATGATGGTTATTTTCTATTTAAGACTCAAAACACACACAAGGCATGTGTACCTTTATGGTATCTAGATTAAGATAATTTCTTTAGCTAAAAAGGTGTTCTTAAGCAACAAGAGAAGGAAATAAAAAATATAAAAAAAATATTTAAAAATAAAAATGATTGATTTAAGCTTGAACAACTATCCGATGGAGCAATGGCCTTGTGTCTTCAAGCCCTGGTGCCCAAAACCAACTAGTTAGGAGTCATCGATATCTTGCTCATTACACAAGTTGAACTCAATAAAAAAAAAAAAAAATTAAGTCTGGGAAATTTGACCTTATTCTACCTTAAGCTAGGATGATACTTGAGGAGTAAGTGGCTTATAAAGGTCCTCAATACCTGTTACCTTGGGTGAAAACTTTAGAGTTTTCGATCAATACCTATTAAGCCATATGAAAGGAGATTTCCTAAACTAAGAAAGAAAAATCAAAATAAATTATCTTCCTTCTTTAACTTAAAGAATCATGAAATTTAAGTTTAAGAAAAAATCTTAAGAAGAATAAAATAAAGAGATACCAAAATTAAGCATATGAGGTTTAGGTGGAAGGAACCAATCAAGGGAAAATCAAGAGATACTAAAGGGAATGCTAAACATGGATGCATGTTTATGTATACGAAGATAAGGTAAGAAAACTAAGAGATTACATATCTTGTGTTCTCTTGCTCAATTTTAGGAAATTTGACTACTTGAGTATCTTGTGTGTGAAACATGTTATGTTGAGTCACTATGGTTTCATGAATTCCATTACACATTTTTCATTCTTTTTTACTCTTTTCATTTGTTAGCTAGGGACTAGCAAAGTTTAGGTTGAGGAGGATGATTGGAGCCAAAATATGTGATCTAATGACATATATTCGATATGATTTATGTACCAAAAGACACTCAAATCACCCAACTTGACCTAAATTGATATTAAAGCTCTAGTCATGAGTTTAACTTGTATTTTGGAGATTTATCTTAGGTTCAAGGGAAGAAAATGGTGCAAGTTCAATCACTTTATACTTTGAAATATCAAGAAATGGTTAAATGAGGAAATGGGCGAGTCAAGACTCATGGACTATGAGAAAAAGCAAGACGAGGATATCATCAGTTTGAGAGATGAAAAATGATCATTATGGAGTAAGAAATAAGGCAAGTGAACATGTATAATGAGGCATGAAGCAAATTCATCAAGTTGCATGGAAGTTTAGAACTCAAAATGTAGTGGCAACATGTACTTTGACTTTGAGAAAAAATTTGGAGCATTTTTCAAAGTCCATTTTGGGCAATCTATATATGTTTTTGAAGCTCTGAAAGTTAGAAATCCAACCCTTCAAATGGTGTACAAGTCAAAGTTCAAATGAAGAAGTTATGACCATTTGAAGATAACTGCATAGAGTTGAAAGACCATTTTGAAATGAATTTGAAATTCAACTTATGAATTCGAAATCCAATTTGAAATGACCCCACTTTTGAATTCACCCACTTCCACTTTGATATTTCACCTCCTCTATCTTTGGAATTACATCTAAGTGTTGGGAAAAACCTGGATCTCTTCGTTTCCCAAGCTCGAATAAGGTTAGGAACATGCATAACTATCCTAGGCCTTTTCTAAATCTCATGCACAGGGGAAAAATAACATTTTCAAACTTGAAAGGGATTCAAAAAGTGCTAACGAAAACCATACCTCATATTCAGATGTTCTTGAATCAAATCCACATGGTGAAGATAAAGAACGAAATTGTAGAAGTCTCGTAAATCCGAAGTCTTTGGCCCGATGACTCAAACCTTGATCTTGACACACTTCCAATGGGGATGGAAGGGAGGGTGGAGGCTATGACTTTTTCTCTTTCTCTCTCTCTCTGTGGAGATGGAAGATAATTTTCTAGAAAAACTATGTGAACCCTAACCCCTAAGGGGGTATTTATAGGGTTTTCTATTGGGCTTAAGTGACTTGAGCCCATTAAGGGCTTAGGTCACTTAATCTAACCCAAAACGGGTCCTAATTGATTAATTAACCCAATAGAGCCTACTAATTAATCAATTTGATCAATCTAGAGACCTTGTTTACTTACCCCTGTGCAACCTTGTGTAATTACTAAAACATCCTTATGCACAAAAGTGAACCTAAAGCTAATCTAGCCCTCATAACTAATGCCAACAAGGTATATGGGCTCAAAACAAGGACCATTGGGCCCATAAGAATACCGGTTCTCTTAAAATCCAATTCTAAAGTTGATTCAACATCCTACTACAGAGAATCAACTGAACTCCAATATCTTATGTAAATAACAATGAGACACCAAGTGCTTGGGCTCGTGACCTACTACCCATTGTGTTCAGTCTCCCCATGAACTGGTGTTCATAGTCTAATAAGGTGAAAGTTATTAGCCTTTCAAGACTACCTCTACTATCCTTGAGTTACAAATCCTTCTATTATGTGTTCAATTGACATATATTAGCTCTCAAATAGCCTATGTCAAGTTCCACTTAAATAACTACTATGATCATAGTTTCCATGAACACACCTTCTTAAGATCACCCAATGGGAAACATTGTCTCAATCCCAAGAGATATCATGATATCTTTATTGAGAATACCTATTGCTACCAGGTTCCATTAACAATGACCCAATCTATAAGGAATATATGATCAGCTTACGATTTCACCTGTAGGTCAAAGCCATTGTTAATGTTAGCATAAACTCAATATTTTCTCAAGGTTGAGAGACAACACAATGAAGCAGCTTGGTGAGGTCATGACTACTTGATAACCATAATTCATGACTCACCATAGGTCTTGTCTAATTTGCAACCATACAAACTAGTGTCCTCACCATGAGAAACTCATCCCAATAGCCAAGACCAGTCATATTTCCAATGAGGAGGTAGTGCACTATAGCTTTAATGGGTTGCCTAAGCCCATGAACCGACTGTGAACAAGTCATCTATGTGAAAGGAAACCATAACTTAGATATTCTGTGCAACTCTTAATTTATGGGAAAAACTCGAATCTCTCCGTTTTCTAAGTCTGGATCAAGTTAGGAATATGCATAACTATCCTATGTTTTTTCTAAATCCTATGCACAATGGACATATATATATATGTATATATATACACACTTTAAAAGGATTCAGAAAGTGCTAATGAAAACCATACCTCAAATTTGGATGTTCCTGAATCAAATCCACATGGTGAAGATGAAGATCGAAATCGTAGAAGTCTCTCGTAAACTCGAAGTTTTTCGCCCGTTGACTCAAACCTTGATCTTGGCACACTTTTGGTGGGGAGGAAAAAATGGTGGAGGCTATGGCTCTCTATCTCTCTGGATTGTGGAAGACAAAAGCTATGACCCTAACCTCTATGGGGTATTTATAGGATTTCTAAGTGGGCTTAAGTGACTTAAGCCCACATGGACTTGGGTTACTTAATCTAGCCCAAAATGGGTTCTAATTAATTAATTAACCTAATAGGGCATACGAATTAATCAATTAGCTTAATCTAGAGACCTTGTTCACTTACCACTATGTAATCTTGTGTAATTACCAAAATGCCCTTATGCACAAAAGTGAACGTAGAGCCAATCCGACCCTCATAACCCATGCTAATAAGGTATATGAGCTCAGAGTGGGGACCACTGGGACCTATAGGAATATTGGCTCCCTCATAATCCAATTCTAAAGTTGATTTAGCATCCTATTATAGAGAATCAATTGAACTTTAGTATCCTATGTAAATAACAACGAGACACAAAGTGCTCAAGTTTGTGACTTGTTATTCATTGTGTTTAGTCCTCCTATGAACTTGTGTCTGTAGACTAACAAGGTGAAAACTATCTACTTTTCAAGACTACCTCTACCTTCCTTGAGTTACAAATCCTCTTATTGTTTGTTCAATTAACATATCTTAACTCTTAAAGAGCCTATGTCAAGTTTCACTTAAGGAACTACTATGACCATAGTTTCCATGAACACACTTCCTTAGGATTACCTAATGAAACACATTGTCTCAATCCCAAAAGATATCATGGTGCCTTTATTGAGAGTACCTATTCCTACCTACTTCCATCAACAGTGGCCCAATCCATATGGAATATATGATCAACTTACGATCTCACTCATAGGTCAAAGTTACTGCTAACTTCAACACAAGCTCAATATTCTCTCAATTGGGAGATAATACAATGAAACAACTTGTTGGAGTTATGATTACTTGATAGCCTTAAGTCATAACTCACTATAGGTCCTATATAATGTGCAACCATACACACTAATGCACTCACCATGGGAAACTCATCTCAATAGCCAAGACCAATCATCTCTTCAATTAAGAGGTGGTGTACTAAAACCTCTAATGGGTTGTTTAGGCCTATGAACCGGTCGTGAAAAAGTCATCTATTTGCAAGGAACCCATGACTTAGATCTTTTGTGCAACTCCTAAGGCATCTAAGTCACATATAATGTAAAAGATGCAAATAAGAATGCTCATAAAGTATAATACATAGAATAAGGATTGATAAAAGTGAAACTAGAAGATCATTAAATAAATAATGAATTCTAAATTTATTACATCATGTCATGCTTTTAAGGGTTCTATTCCAATACTAATGCACCTAAGTCACTTATAATGCAAAAGATGCAAGTAAGAATGCTCATAAAGTATAATACATGGAATAAGGATAGATAAAAGTGAAACTGGAACATCATTAAATAAATAATGAATTCCAAATTTATTACATCATGTCATACTTTTAAGGGCTCTATCTTAACACTAAGGCACTCCATCCGCCCTAAGTGGGCCCCACACGACTAGAAATCATCATTTCATATTATTTTTAGTCATTTTTAGGTAATTATTTGTAATAAGTGGCCAATGAGAGTATGTCACATGTTAGGTCATTGATGATACTATATAAACTCTCTTAGTTCTAGGATCTTGGAGCATCTTCCAAGAACATTTTTGTGGGAAAGAATATGAGAAATTTGGTTTGTTCCTTTTATTTTTTATTGAATATATTGTTTTTAGTTTCTTTTTATTCAAATTATGGATTTTTACCCTATTATGGATTGTGAATATGACATCACCCCCATGAGAGGCTAAAAGACCAACTTGGGGCTTGAAGCATGAAAACCTAAGGGCTAGAAACTCATAGAAACAATGGATAAATTGTTATAACAATGAGATTAATTATTAGTCAAGTTACAATTTATCAATTTTTTATCCTATTCTTGTTTAGGGAATTATACGGTAGGTTATTACCCGATACTAGTGATTCTTGGTAACTCTCGATCATTAGTTATCCTGGTATTTTCTATCACTATTTACCCCAAAACAAAGTTACAAGGAGTAAGAAATGTTTAAAAGTTAAACCTTAAACTAGTAATCAATCTCATTAATTTGAAGGTTTTAGGAGTTTATTTTGAAAAAAAATTAAGTTTCAGATGCAATTCTAAGTTATAGAGCTCAAGTTGATCGCAAGCAACCAATGATCCCAAAACCCTAAGATCACTCTACTTAAGAAACCCTTGTTATCTTTATTTCTTTACTTTAAGTTAGATTGTGGAAAACCCCAAACTTGAATCGATTGAATTAAAAATCAATATTCGTTTTGTTATTAATTTAATTTCATAAAAGTTAATTCCTAAATTGCTTTTCATTTTAGGATTTAAATAAAAGTGATTCATTTACCTTAGTATTGACAAATTCTATAAGTCGGTCCCTAAGGATGAAACCCAGAGTACTACAAGAGTCATAATGACTCTTTCTCTAGTTTTTCTTGACTAGAGTTGCTATGTAAAAAGGCTTAGCATTTTTTACAACAAAGAAGATCGGTCAGTAGCTCCGTTGATGACTTTAAGAAGTTGGGTCCTCTTTATTTTTATGGCACTTCAGATTTAACGGAGGTAGAGACTTGGATTCTTAAGACAAAGAAATTATTTGATGTCATAGATTGCTTTAAAGAGAAAAAGGCCTCTTATGCAGCATTTATGTTAGACAAAGAGGCAGATCACTGGTGGCTTATGACCAAAAGGCTTCTAGAGGATTGGAGACCTATAGCAGGAAGACACTTTGGGGAGGCTTTCTATAAGAAGTACTTTCCTGACAATATTAAATGACAAAAGGTGGAAAATTTTGTTCATTTGGAATAGGGGGATAAGACTATGGCCCAATATGAGGCCAAATTTATAGAGTTATCATGATTTGCCCCACAGTTGATCACCACAGAGGAGAAAAAAAACATTAAATATTTAGGATGGATTGAAGCCCTATCTAAAGAACAAGATATTTATTATAAAGTTTGGTGTCTAATTAGAAGTTGTGGACAAAGCCCTTATTGCAGAAAAAAGATAATGAAGAGTTTCATCAATATAGGGAATAACAAAGGAAGAAAAAGAGGAGTGATAGTGCTTATGGTAACCAAGCATAGAAAAAGTATGTTTATGTTAGAAATCAGAATAAAGGGAAGGCAACACAAAATTCAAATGTGATTTGTGCTACTTGTGGTAAGAAGCATGGGGGTAGGCCATGCTATAAAGAGATTATAGTTTGTTTTGGTTGTAAGAAGTAGAGACATATGATTTGGGATTGTCTTGAGAATAAAAAGTTTATCACCGAGAAACCGAACGAGAAAAATAAGAAGGATAAACAAAAGCCTAGGGCCCAAGAGCAGGTGTTTGCTATGACTCATTATGATACTCAGATCACTTTCGATGTGGTGACAGGTACTATCCGAATCCACACTTTATTTGCTAAAGCCCTAATTGATCTAAGCTTGACACACTATTTTGTTTTAGTATTTTTTGTTCATTTGTTGGGTATGTCTGTTGCTAGCATGAACTTTGATTTTTTTATTGCTACTCTTATGGGAGATTATTTTGTGACTAATAGAATGCTTAGAGATTGTCTTGTGATGATTGGTTATAAGTAAATGCTAGTAACTTAGTATTCCTTGGCCTTTAGGATTTTGATATAATTTTGGGGATGGATTGGTTAGCTTCATACCATGCCTTTGTTGATTGTTTTGGGAAAATGGTGACATTTAGCATCACTGGTCAACCTGAGTTCAATTTTGAGGGGAATCATGTAGATAGACCACTACGTATAATCTCAACCTTACGATCTAGTTCCTTGCTTAGTAAAGGTTGTCAAGGCTTTTTGGTTTATGTGATGAGTGATGAAAATGATTTAAAGTTGGAAGACATACCCGTTGTAAGAGATTATCCTAATGTCTTTTCAAACGATTTTCCTGGCTTGCCACCATAGAATGATGTGAAGTTTACATTTGATTTGGTACTAGGAACATCTATTGTATCCAAGACTTTATATAGGATGGCATATGTGGAGCTTAAGGAGTTGAAAGTTTAACTTTAGGAGTTGTTAGATAAGGGTTTTATTAGGCCCAGTGTTTCACCTTGGGGAGCTCATGTTCTATTTGTGAAGAAGAATGATGGATCAATGAGACTTTGTATTGATTATAGGGAGTTGAATAAGGTGAAAGTGAGGAATAAGTATCATCTTCCTCGGATTGACGATTTGTTTGATCAATTTCAAGGTGTGTGTATGTGTGTTCTCTAAGATCAATCTTCGATTTGGATATCATCAGTTGAGGGTTAGAGGTAAGGATGTACCCAAGACTGCTTTTCAAATTAGATATAGGCACTATGAGTTTTTGGTTGTCTTTTGGTTTGACTAATGCACTTGTTATCTTTACGAATTTAATGAATAGGGTATTCAAACCCTATCTAGATCCATTTGTGGTGGTTTTTATATAATATTTTGGTGTACTTACGAAGTGGAGAAAAACATAAGTGTCATTTGAGTGTTGTATTGTAGACCTTTAGAGATAAGCAGTTGTATGCTAAATTGAAGAATTATGAGTTTTGGTTAGATAGAGACTCTTTTTGTTGGGCATGTGGTAACTAAGGATGACATCTCAATTAACCTTGGAAAGGTTGATGCTATAGCAAATTGGAGGAAACCTAGTATTGTGATTGAGATCCGAAGTTTCTTAGGACTTGTTGGTTACTATAGGCAGTTTATTAAGGGTTTCTCTAAGATCACCCTACCTTTGACTAAGTTGACATAGAAAGAGGTTAAGTTTGAGAGGTCTAATGACTACAAATGTAGCTTTCAAGAGTTGAAAAGCAGATTAGTGACAACTCCTATTTTGACTATCCATTTAGGTTCAAGAGGATTTGTGATGTATAATGATGCCTCTCATCAGGGTTTGGGTTGTGTCCTTATGGAGCATGGGAAAGTTGTGGCTTATGCTTCTAGATAGTTGAAGCCTTATGAGCAAAATTACCCCACTCATGATCTGGAGTTAGTTGCAGTGATTTTTATACCTAAGATTTGGAAATATTTTCTTTTTGGTGAAACTTGTGAGATATTCAAAGATCATAAATGTTTGAAGTATTTGTTTTCCCTAAAGGAATTGAACATGAGATAGAGAAAATTGATAAAACTACTTAAGGACTATGACTATATTATTCAGTATCATCCGAGGAAGGCGAATGTTGTAGTTGATGCTTGAAGTAGGAAATCAGTTGGTACCCTAGCAACTATTAGAGGTTGTCAAAGGCGATTACTAAAGGATGTGAGGAGTTTACAAGTCCATATTAGAGTTCTAGACTTAGGAGCACTTGTAGAAAATTTCATAATACAACTAGAATTAGTTGGGAGAATTAAGAACCTATAAAAGAATGCTATGCTATTAGTGCAACTCATGGAGGAAGTTAAGAGAGGCAATACGCCTAACTTTGTTTTATCAAATGATAGGATCTTAAGGTTTGGGTATAGACTTTGTGTCCCAAATTATGAAGACCTAAGGAGGGGGCTTTTAGAGGAAGCTCATTGTTCTAGGCTTGCAATCCACCTAGGAATGATGAAGATGTACAAATATTTGAGACAAAATTATTGGTAAAAATGAGATATTGCACAAAATGTGGCTCAATGTTTGGTGTGTCAACATGTGAAAGTTGAGCATCAATGACTAATAGGGTATTTACAACCCCTTTCTATTCCTTAATGGAAGTGGGAACATATTACTATGGATTTTGTAATAAGATTTCCAAGAACTTTAGGGGGTAATAATGTTATTTGGGTAGTTATTGATCGATTGACAAAGTTTGCTCACTTTTTTTCTCATGAAAGTCAACTTCTATATGAATTGTATGACTTCTATATATGTTAAGGAGATTGTACAAACAGAATAGGAAATGAATATATTTTTTATATTCTATTCTATATTTAAAAGTGTATACACGACATCATTTTTATAGAGGATTTTTCTCAACACAAAAATAGGAAACAACTTAACAACCTAGCAATATATAGCTGTCTAATAGATTACAAAATAAATAAATAAATAAATCTCCTAATATCTTGTACATTTAAATCTCTTAATATCTTGCTAATTATCTCAGCCAATCCTATCTTTTTCAACACTCCCCGTCAAGTTGGCTTAAAAATATCTTGCATAGCCAGCTTGCCAATTAGTCTGTCAAACTGCTTTGTAGGAATTCCTTTTGAAAGCATATCAACCACTTGCTTATTAGTAGGAATATACAACATACATATCAATCAATTCTCAAGTTTTTCCTTAATAAAGTGCTTGTCTACCTCCACATGCTTTGTTCAGTCGTGAAGTACTAGATTATGAGCTATTAAAATAGCTGCTTTGTTGTCATAGTACAATTTCATTGGTAGGGTACTTGAGATTTTCAATTCTTCCAATAGTTGTCTAATCCACAACACCTCATAGATTTCAAGAGCAATCGATCTGGACTCAGCCTCTACACTACTCCTAGCCACCACATTTTGTTTTTTGCTTCGCCAAGTGACAAGGTTACCTCCAATAAAGGTGCAATAACTAGAGGTTGAACGCCTATCTGCTACACTCCTAGCCCAATCCGCATTTGTAAATGCTTCAACCTGTAGGTGCCCATGACCTTTAAACATTAAACCCCTTCTAGGTAACCCTTTTAGATATCTAAGGATTCTATAAACAACATCAAAATGTTGTTGTCCAGGTGCATGCATGAACTGGCTCACCATGCTTATTGCAAAAGCAATATCTGAACACATATGTGACAAGTAAATCAGCCTCCCAACTAGCCTTTGATATTGTTCTTTATACTTCACTTCATCATCTTTGGAGGGCAGCAATTTTATGTTGGGTTCAATAGGTGTCTCAGCTGGTTTACAACCTAATTGTCCTATTTCACCAAGTAAATCAAGGACATATTTACGTTGGTTTACAAATATACCTTCTTTGGATCTAGCAAACTCCATTCCAAGAAAATACTTTAAGGCCCCAAATCCTTGATTTCAAATTCTGTTGCAAGTCTTCTTTTCAATCCCTCCAATTCTTATTTGTCACTATCAATTAAAACTATATCATCCACATAAACAATTAGAATAACAATCTTACCATCTTTACTATGTTTGTAGAACATAGTATGATCAGCTTAGCTCTAACAATAGCCACAATTCTTTACAACTTTTCCAAATCTCTCAAACCAAGCTCTAGGAGATTGTTTGAGACCATATAGGGAATTTTTTTTTAAAAATTTGCAAAATTTGTTTGATCCAAGCTTCTCTTCGAATCCAGTTGGTAGGTTCATAAATATTTTCTCCTCCAAATCTCCATTTAGGAAGGCATTTTTTTTATGTCAAATTGGTGTGAAGGCCAGTTGAAATTTATAGCCAAAGATAACAAAATTCTGATTGAGTTTATCTTGGCTACAGAAGCAATAGTTTTCTGGTAATCAATACCATAGGTTTGAGTAAATCCTTTTGCTACTAGTCTCGCCTTGTATCGTTCTATGCTCCCATCAGCTTTACATTTCACATTAAAGACCCACTTACAACCTACAGTTCTTTTCTTCTTAGGTAAATCCACTAACTCCCAAATACCACCTCTTTTAAGAGCATTCATCTTCTCCGTCATTGCTACTTTCCAATTTGGATCATCAAGGGCTTCCTGAATGTTTCATGGAACCAACATGTGTGAGATTTTTTAGGTAAAGACTTTATGAGTTTTAGAGGGTTTTCTATAGGATAGATATTTGGCAATGGGACATTTAGTACAGGTTCGTGTACCTTTTCTAAGGGCTATAGGAATATCAAGGCCTAAAAAAGAAATGAAAGGAATTGAAGGTGGATTAGGAGTAGGACTACCTCTGATATCAGGAGCTTTAGTTCTCGAAGGTCGAGATTGGTCATTACCAAGAAGAATAGGTTGACTTTGACTCTTTTGATGAGTCTTTCTCTAAGTATAAATCGGACGCTCAGTATTTAGTTGTACTGATTCTCCTCCTATTTCTGATATAGTAATGTTTGGCACTATATGACTAGAATTTTTGTTAGTCTTATCACATTGTTCCTCATGATTATAAATAAGAGGTACTGGAGTAGTAAAAATTGTATTTGGTAATGGAGTGGGAGATAAATCCCAAAAAAATTCTTCCATTACATCATTCTCACCCTGAAAAGAATTTTTGTTAAAAAAAGATTTATCTTCAATGAAAGAGACATCCATACTCACATACATTTTTTTGGTTTGGGGATTATAACATTTATACCCTTTTTATTAGAGGCATACCCAATGAAAACACATTTTTCTGCCCTTGGATCAAGTTTAGACCGATTATGATTAGGTAGGTGAATGAAAACAATGCAGCAAAAAACTTTTAGGGGTAAGTTAGAGTACATTCTAGATAAAGGAAAGATTTTTTGAAAACATTCTAGTGGTGTATTATACTTAAGAATTCTGGTAGGCATTTGGTTAATGAGATAGGAGGCTATCAAAACAGCTTTCCCCCAAAAGTATCTTGGAACATTCATGGAAAACATAATAGCACAAGCCACTTCAAGTAAATGTTTATTTTTTCTTTCAACAATTCCATTTTGTTTAGGGGTATTCACACAAGTAGATTGATGGTGGATACCTTTTTCTTTCAAAAAACTACCCAAAAATTCATTAAAATACTCAGTTCCGTTATCAGTGTGAAAAATGCCAATTTTTACTTGGAACTGAATTTCAATCATGTTATAAAAAGTTTGGAAAAGTTTTCCAACTTTTGATTTTTCTTTCATCAAATAAACCCAACATAAATGTGTATGATCATCTATGAAGGTAACAAACCATTTTTTTTCTAGAAATAGTTGTAATTTTTTAAGGTCCCCACACATCACTATATATTAAATTAAATGGTTTTGAGGGAACATAAGGTTTTGGATAATAAGTAGTACGATGACTCTTAGATAAATAGAAACTTTCATAATAGAAAAATGAACAATCCAATCATTTAAACAAAGTAGGAAACAAATGTTTAATATATAGAAAACCAGGGTGTCCTAGTCATAAGTGGCAAAGCATTACTTGTTCATAAACAGAAAGATAACTAACACTACTAAGGCCCTGAGCCAGTTTATTGGAGAAAACACAATCAAAGTAGTAAATGTCATCTATCAACTTCGCATTGCCAATCTTCTTCCCCGAGTTCTGGTCCAGAAATTCACAGTGAGAATCATAGAAAAAAACACGACAATTAGGTAAGTTTACTCACAAACAAAAGATTACATGCTAGTTTTGGAACATGGAGAACAAATTTAAGATCTATGTTCTTGAATAATTTTACCAAGCCTTTTCCAGCTATAGGTGAGAAACTACCATCCACAATCCTAGTTTTTTCACTACCAGAACATGGTGAATAAGTGTTGAACAGATTTGAAAAACTAGTCATATTTTCAGAAGCTTCAGAATCAATTATCCATGGAGTAGAATTGAAACAACATGAAAAGACATTAGATGCACTACCTGTTTGTGTTAGAAAAACACTAGGAATACCTAATGAAGAATTGGATTTTAGCAGTTTTAGAAGGTGATCCATCTGCTCCTTGCTGAAGGGACTTGACTCTAATTCATTGACAGTAGCATTGGCATTGGGATTTGAACGATTGCTTTTCTCTTCAGGCTTGTTGTTCTGCCAATTTGCTGGTTTTCCATGGATTTTCCAATAGGTTTCTCGAGTGTGACGCAGTTTGTTACAATAATTGCACTAGACCCATGGCCCTTCTCCAGGCCCTCGCTGATAACTGGTTGTTTTATTGGCAAAACCTTCAGCAACACTAAGAGCAGGACTTTCAACAGTTTCACTATTAGATTTATTTCCCAACGTTACGTGTCGGTGACTTTCTTTCCTTCAAACTTCAGCAAAGATTTCGCTAATTTTAGGAAGAGGAACTTTGCCAATAATCCGTCCTCTAACCTCATCAAACTCTACATTGATTCCAACAAGAAACTTATAAATCCTATGAGCCTCCACAGTCTGTTTGTAATGATTCCATTTTTAGACATTGAACATATCCAAATCCTGCCAAAGAAGCTTCAACGAACTAAAGTACTTGGTAACAGATTCTTCTCCCTGCTGAATCTCACAAATTCTAAGGGCCAGTTCATACACTTGGGATTGATTACCCAAATCAGAGTACATCTGATACACATTGTCCCACAATTCTTTGGTTGTGGAGTAGCACATATAATTGGAGTCAATCTCCTCATTCATGGAGTTCACGAGCCATGTCATCACCATTGAATTTTCTACATCCCAGGTTGTATATAGAGAATCCTCCAAAGCCGGTGCCACCTTGTCTCCAATCAAGTACCCGATCTTCCTTTTTCTTCTAAGATACATGTGAATTGATTAAGGCCATCTTAAAAAATTGTCACCATTGAGGCAAACGGTGGTAATCTGAATAGGATGGAATTTGGTATTATGGGTTTGGGTTGTAGGTTTAGTTGTTGGGTTAAAAGAGGAAACAAGTGGGTTTGACTCAGAAGAAACGTCAGACATGGCTATTGGTTAGGAAAAGAAATATATAGAAAAAAAAATTGCAAGGGTTTTTTAGGTGAATTAGGGTTGCTTTGATACCATGCAAACAGAATATGAAATGAATATATTTTTTATATACATGACATCGTTTTTATAGAGGATTTTTCTCAACACAAAAATAGGAAACAACTTAACAACCTAACAATATACAATTATCTAACAGATTACAAAAAAATAAAAATAAAAATAAATCTCCTAATATCTTGTACATTTAAATCTCCTAATATCTTGCTAATTATCTCAGTCAATCCTATCTTTTTCAACAGATTGCAAGAATGTATGGGGTACCTGTTTCTATAGTATCCGATAAAGATCCTCATTTTACTTCTAGATTTTGGTATAGTCTATAGAAGGCTCTAAGTACTAAGTTGAGTTTTAGTATTGTTTTCCACCATTCGACTGATGGTCAATCTGAAAGGATAATTTGAGTTTTGGAAGATTTGTTGAGAGCTTGTGCTTTAGACCTAAAATGTGATTGTGATGATTACTTACCTTTAGTATATTTTTCCTATAATAATAACTTTAAAGCTAGCATTGGGATGACACATTTTGAGGGGTTGTATGGTAGGAAATGTCGATTTCATGTTTATTAGAATGATGTTGAAGAAATGAAACTTTTTGAGCCTGAACTTGTGCAGTTGATTGTTGAAAAGGTTGTCTTGATTAAAGAAAGATTAAAAGTAGCTCAAAGTAGATAGAAAAGTTATGATGACAATTGCAAACGAGATTTGGAATTTGTTGTAGGTGATCATGTTTTCTTAAAAGTTTTCGCCTATGAAGTATATGATGAGATTTGGGATAAAGGGAAAGCCCAATACTCGATTTGTGGGTCTATTCAAAATATTAGAAAGAATAAGCACCTTGGCATATAAAGTGGCTTTGCCCCAAGCCTATCTAAGAGTCATAATGTATTCTATGTTTCGACTTTGAGGAAATATGTTTTTAATCTCTCTCATGTTGTGGAGCTAGAACCTATTCAATTTTATAAGGACTTGACTTATGAAGAAGTGCCCATTCAAATTGTGGATGTAAAAGACAAGGTACTATGTCATGTTGTTGTCAAGTTGGTAAAGGTCCAATAGAGTAATTACAGTATTCAAGAAGCCACTTGGGAATTAAAAAAGTAGATGAATGAAAAACATTCGCATCTTTTTCAAGACCCAAGTATGTCAAGTTTAGAGGACTAAACTTTTGTTAAGGAGAGGATGATGATTAATTTTAGGAGTAGAATAGTAAAATAGAATTGATTTAATTAATTAAATTCATTAAGGGTAAAAAGGTCTTTTGCTTTTAATAGTCCTAGGTATAAATTAGATTTTCTTTTCTTTCTTGTCTTCTCTATTATTAAACCCTATTAACAAAAAATCAGAGAATTAGAGAACGTAGTGTTGAAGGTTTGAAGGCCTAGGGTTTGAAGTCCATATTTTTCAGATAAAATTTTAACCCTTAAATTATTGTTTTAGATTTGTTAATTAGTATTGAATGTTAAAATAAATAAATAAATAATAAAAAATAAAAATTCTTTGGAAGATTTCAATCTAGGCTAGGGTTAGTTTATTTGAATTTTTTTCTATCAAAATATTGGAAATTATGAATATAGGTTGTTTTAGATGAATAGATACAAGCAATGGAATTTTAAAAAATAAAATAAAATAAAACAGGGTTTACGTGATTTTTTAAAAGTGTGGGAAAAAAAAGGTTTTGTTGTATGTATACAGTGACAATTAAAAAAAATGTGTGTGTTTATAGGGAAGAATTAAGTGTATTGGAAAAAGAAAAAGAAATAAATAAATAAATAATGGAGTACATTCTTGCAAGTGAGTGTGTGAGAGTAAAAGTTATATATATATATATATATATGAGAGTTGTTGTGGTACAGAACAGGTTTGGTGGAAAACAAAAAAGTGAGAGAATAAGAAAATAATTTTTTAATATCTTTAAGGTTTTGAAAATGGGGATGTACAAGGTTAGGTTAGCTATTGGTTTAATAATAATGATACTAATAATAGATGTTAAGTAATAAAAAAAATAGAATTCAATTAGTGAAATAAAAGGGTAGTTTAATTAAATTAGTGATACGTCCTTAAAATTAATTTGAAAATAAATTAAAATAAAAAGTTTTTGTATAAATTAGAAATTTATTAATTTTGCTTAAATAAGGAATAAATTAAATTATCTTTCATAATTAAAAATATTAATTTGAAAACCTAAAATTTTTAGGATTGTCTAACCTATAATTTTAGATAAATAGTAATAGTTATTTCTCTTATATTATGTTAGGTAAAGAGTAGATTCTTCATAATTAACTATTTTCTCCAAGAGGTTTTTTAGGACTTCTTTTGAGGTAAGGGAAATTAATACAAATTTTGTGAAATGAAATAATTTTTTTATATATGTTATTTGAAATGTGTAAATGTCATTTTTGTTTTTATACATAGATAAAATAAATTTTTGCATGAAAAAATATATTAGAACTTTTGTTTTGTTTATAATAGAACATATGGAGATATTACACTTTCCTAAGTTTGAATGAATAAAACAAAGAATTTGACTTTAGTTTGTTTGGCCCATCTCAACAAGATATAATAGTTGATCTTTACATTTTCGTGGTAGAGAATGTAATTAATTTTGACCTCATCCTCCAGGAGTTTGTGATTCGTGCCCAGCTGGTGTATGCCCTGTTGATTGGTGTTCAATCAACTGGTGTGCTTTGATTTCAGTCCTCAGACGGGAGTAATCAACAAAATTTATAAACTTATTTCACCATATACTAGGGTAGCATTAGTTAGCATAGCATAGTGGCTCTAGGATCGTCCATAGGGATGGGTTTTCAAATTACAACTAATATTAGTTCAAAAACTGAATTAGTGTTTTTTCTTTTCAAGGTTAGCTTTAAATTAAAACATAAGTATGTGTGAAAAGGTTGGTTTTAAGTGAAACAAAAAATAAAGTAACTGAAATTACTTACAAAGAAAAGTGCTTCTTGGAGTTTTAGATCACTAGGCTCAGGTTCTTTAAACAAAAAGGGAGATTACGGTCACTTGGATCTTTTCCTCGCATTGGAGGATTTAACATATAGTTATTTCCCGAACCGGTGTGGTATAGATGCTTCCCCTTAATGGTTTCAAACACTAAATCCCTATCACTGAATCATCTTGCAATGGTTCATACCTCTCACCTGGTATGGCTATTCAAGGTGATCCTTAACCTTGGATTACCCGTCAAAAGCTCGCAAGAGATAACTAATGGATGTCTCCTGGGAGTCCAAAAGCTTACCAAGTGTTGGCTATTCTAGATAATCCTACCTTTAAACTACCTTCCAGAGGCTCGCAAGAGATAAACTAGTGGATCTCAATGGACAGAGTCCACTTACCTTACCAAGTGTTGGCCTAGGTGATTTTAAGTTAACTAAAAAGATAAAAACCATTAACGGGTTACACTTTCTCTTCATTAAAAACTGAAACAACGAAACTTCCACTTTTGTATCCGGAACCTTACCTAGCTTCCTTCACTCCAAGAAACAAAAAGCTTAGCCACTCATCCTCTGGGAGAACATCCTCAAAGTTTGATTTGCTAGAAATAAAAATAAAAGAGAAAACAAAATGAGAAGGTAAGGTAGAGCAAAGCTCTGTGTATTACTTTCTGAAAAACTATACAAAGTTCGTCTTTGAGAAAAACTCTTTAGAGATCTTTTTTTAAAAGAAAATTACAATAGATATTATATAGAGATGTTATTCACCCCTCCTGCTAACTTCCCAACCAAGAAAACTTGTCATTGGTGGGTTATAAGGAGAAAATAGAGATTTACACACAAATATCTGAAGATAAACATCAAACGGAGTCGGTACGCAAATATCTCAGATTACAGGTGGATTTTGCAAGTTCAAACGCAACTTACGAAAATTTCGCAAGTTGAAATTGTCTATTTCGCAAGTTGAAATTGTGGTTTTGCAAGTTGCGAAATTGTCCTGCAACTAATCAGCTCTCTGTCCTGGAACGATTCCTTTCCTCTTCCTATTTCGCAAGTTGGATTCCACAACTTGCGAAATTGCTGGATGGTTGATTTCTTCTATGATTTTCTTCCTTGCATCCTCGTTTGGCTTTGGCAAAGGGTTATGAAGCTCCAAAGCTTAGTTTCTTCATGAATTTGAGCTTCAACTTGCTTTGCCATGAACTATACAAAGATCTCTCTCATTCTTAGATTGCTTTGGTGATAAAAAAGCTATGAAAAACACCAAAAATTAACACAATTTGATTAGAAATGATTGCAAGGGTCCTTAACATGCCAAGTGAGTTAAAAGGTAATAACTACTACTCAAAAGTGTTTAAAAAAGTTAATTACAAGCTATAAAATAACACTTTTTGAGTAGTAATCAGTTTGGTTATAGGTTACTAGTACTAGTAGTGTTTAATTTCATCCACCTTAAAAGGAACAAATTTGAGGCTAGTCACTCAAATGTTTTTTTTATAAAAATGATCATACCCTATATATCTTATTTGCAAGTATGATTGAAACTATTTGATCTATGAAACTGTTTTAATGTTTCTTATTAGGCTTTGATCTCATCCCTCTCTGTTGATAATTTTTCAAGTACCCTCAGTTTGGGCAAGGAGTGATAGTTATGATGAGAATTTGGTTTTATCAGGACATTTGTTTAAACTCTATTTTGAGACTTTGTTTAAATGTTAGAATTTGATTACTATTAGCTATTGTTTAAGTTTGAATTTGCTTGGACAATAATACTTTATTTGATATGTTAGTTTTAAAGTTGATATTTGAATATTTTAGATTTTTTTTTTGTACTACTCTGAATAGGAATTTGGTAATTGGAAATTTTAGTTACAAGATGAATGTTTGTGTCATTTCCACTTTGAGCCTTTGGGCTTGAGATGTGAAATGACCATCATGTCCTTGGAGTGGGTTTTAGGGCATGATATATATATATATATATATATATATATATATATATATATATATATATATTTGTTGATTTGGATTGTTATCTCATGCATATCTTATGTATCTAGAATTAATTTTTGTTATATATATGATGCTCGTATTTCTCTTTATTTATTGTGGGATTTCCTATGTTTATATTTCAATTGCTTTGTCATTTTTGTGATGAAAAATGGGAAATCATTGAATATTTAACCCACTCGAATGGGTGAAATCGTTGAATATTTAATTCACTTAAAAAGAGAGAGTTATAAATAGGAAGAGATAAAGAGAGCATAGATATAACATATGCATGAACATAGAATTAAAGAAACTCCTTAATTTAGAGGGAGTTAGTTATTTAATTTAATTAATTAATTAAGGGAATTTAATTGAAATATTAGAGGAAATTGAACTCTAGATATTAGAGTAAACCAAATCAACCTTAGGAAGCATGACTTTAGAGTTCAAGAGAGATACCTGACATGGATGTTTCTTATAAAATATTACTGTTTGAATTGTTTCTCTCTAGAACTAATCTTAGTCGTATAAGCTTTTTCCCATGGTTTTCATTGCTTATAATCTGGTTGGTAAACGCCCTTTGCACTTTAGTGTTGAATTATTGGGTCTTATCTAATTTCTATTATTTTTGGTCGATTTACATACATTTAAATTCCTCTTGATCTTTGCTTTGTACTTTGGTGTCACTATAGGAATTTCTTTCTTATTCATGCTTTCACAAGGCATCAAACAAAACCTCCAACTATCTTGTTTTACTTTCACAATATTATTTTATCTCTCACATTGCTTTACCTTTGGTATAGTTTTCTATATGTGTGCAAGTTACAAGGTTGGAAGATAAGTACTACAAAGTTATGCAAAGCATTCTCTTAGTTAATTTTAATTGAACGTTAATGTGTGTTATGTAAATTCCTTTATAAGAGTTCAAATGGGTTTATGAAACGATGTTTTGTCACAAAATTGCCAAAATGAGAAATTGTTAGGACACTCAAGCAAATCGCTCAAACGATATAAGTCCACTCAAGCAGTCATGACAATCCTATCGAGTTTAAAAACGAATTTTGGATGAATTTTACTCAAACTCCATTTTGGAAACTTAAGATATCCAAACTCTTTGTGATTTTCACTTATAAATACCTCATTATAACCCCTTGAGGATTAAAGATTGTGAAGAGATCTTGAATATAAGAGATATGTCGTTTGAGAGACTTCTCATTCTTAAGAGAAGGACTCTAAAGCCTAATTTGCCACACAATTCTCGATATTTTATTAAAGGATTTGATTTTTGAATCTTGGGTTGAAGATCTTAATCCCTTTAAAGTGGCCGAAGAATCTACTAGAGAGCAATAGGGAGTTGTTGCATTGTAGACATGAATCAAGTTGTATGTGTTGAATAGTAAGTCTTTAGGGGTGAAACGACTAGGTAAATTTGTGTAACTTGATTCCAAATAGTAGATTTAGATTGGTAGATCTTAGACCTAGTGGTTTTTTATTTCCACACTTTGTGGGAGTTTTCCACATAAAAATCTTCTGTCTCATTGCAGATTTTTTTATTACTACTTATATTTTGGTTGATGATATTGATAACCTTATGATTGATTGATTAGTTTGTCATTGAGATTGTTGGGTCGGTTATCTTGAAAGTTATGGTAGTTATACCTATAACCAATTATTATTTTCTCTAATTTCTTTCAAGATATCTTTTGATTGATTTGTTGGGTTGTTATTGAGTTTGTTAGGTTGGTTATTATTATCCCTAACATCTCTCAATAAGTATTTCAAATATTATTAATTATATTATTTCATCTCTAACTATTCATAGGGTATCAATTATAGACATGGTTTAAAAAACTGGACCAGTCGATCCTATTGGTCCAACTGTCAACCGACGGCCTTTCCGATCCAGTTCTCTCTTTTAAGTCAAACACCCATTGAATCGTTCATGAACTACCTGAATTGGGTATTGAGCTGATAGACCAAATGAATCGGGTGGTTCTCTAAGAATCGAACGGTTCAAAGCTCACCCCTTTCCTCCCTTTTTTTTTTTTGGCAAAAAATGGCCCAAATTGCTTTAAAGCTAATTGTGCATGCTTAACATCACGACCCACCAACCAGTTTCCTCCTTGTAGATGAATGGGACTTTTAAAGCCCGTTTTATCTCCCTAAGTTTTCAATGTGGGATAATTGGAATGAATGTTTTATAGAAAAATTACATTTATGACTACACGAGGAAAGTTTGAACCCCAAACCACATGTTAAAGTAAAGTTGGCGACACCACTCTACTACGCCCCTTTTGTTGTTAAAATTGATAATAAAAAAAACAAATAAATTACATATGTTATTTAAAATATATATATATACACGCACATAGGATTTTTCTTCCATTTTCAATATATTTTCATAAATAAATATCATACATCTTTTATTTAATAAAATTTAAAATATTAATACATTTATATAAAAGATGAAAAAATAAATATCATTGATTTTTAATTTTGTATATATTTTAAATTTTATATATATTTTAAAATTTTAAAATTATTTTAAATTTTAATAAAATATAAATTATATATTTATGATGTCACTAGTTCAACCATTAGTTTGACCATTCAATCGTGAACCAATAACTTTTCAAGTTCAATGACCGGTTTAGTTTTTAAAACATTGATTAGAGATAAAAATTAGAATTTTATTAGAAAAGACTTGGGGTTTGCCCTTTTAGATACTCATGACTTCCTTGAAATTTCTTGGGATAAGAAAAATTGAGTATAATATATAAATATTTATCTAAATTTTCAAATCACTCATTCACCCACCCTCACTATTCCCCCACATAGGTGTTCTCTATTGGACTTTCTGTGGTTTTTTTTATACCCAATATTAGTGATTATTGGTAACTCTTGATTATTAGTTATCCTAGTCTTTTCTATCGTTATTTACCTCAAAACAAAGTTATAAAGAGTATGAATGGTTAAAAAATCAAACCTTAAATCAATAATCAATTTCATTCATTTAATATTTTTAAGAATCTATTTTAAAAAGGAAATATTAGGTTTTGGATGCGATTATGAGTTATAGAGCTCAAGTTAATTATTAAGGGCTAAGGATCCCAAAACCCTAAAATCACTCTACTTAAGGAACCCTTGTTCTCTATGTTTTATACCTTAAGTTGAATTGCGGAAAACACCAAACATGAATCAATTAAATTAAAAATCAATATTCATTTTGTTATTAATTTAGTTTCTTTTACTTAGTTTCACTTTATAAAAGTTACTTCACATATTGGTTTTCATTTTAGGATTTAAATAAAAGTGATTCATTTATCATAGTATTGACAAATTCCATAAGCAAGTCTCAGATGACGATACTCGGAGTACTGCAAAAGCCATAGTGACTCTTTCTTTGGTTTTTCTTAATTGAAATTGCTACATAAGAAGGCTTAGTATTTTGGACAATAGAGAAGATCGATCAACTTGCCATAAATGATGCCAATTATTTGTACAATTTTTCCTCTCAAATGGGAAAGGAGCAATCTAGAGCTCTCCGACAATTTGTAAATAAGGATTCATCAGGTAGAGACTTGGAGACCCTCTCTAATGGCTAAGTTATTGGACTTGTTACCTTTTTCTTTCACACAAAATCTTTTTT
Organism: Vitis labrusca; assembly: GCA_011039315.1. NCBI lineage: Eukaryota > Viridiplantae > Streptophyta > Magnoliopsida > Vitales > Vitaceae > Vitis > Vitis labrusca. Next base: position 41,667 of record JAAKHE010001233.1, on the reverse strand, counting down.
AGATATGATATTTGCATATACCTAGGTCATTCACATGGTGGCTCTTTATAGGTGCCTCGTGTATGGGTCGTGCCTTGCTCTCTTACCATATCAACGTGCTTGCTCCATAATTCATCCTGAACCTCCTTTTGTCCATCCTAGGTAGGATGAGAGCTAGTGAGGAAGGCATTAAACACAAACAACCTCCTTTATCCCCTAACATCTACCAAGGTAATGGGGCTAAAGGTGCTTTGCAATCATGTCTATCGATTTGCTTGTGTTATAAGTTAAATCCTCCCTACAAGGTCAGTCATGTGCATTATTTGATAACTTTCCCTAGGATGGGATACTCTGGTTCATACTTGGTTCCTATAAAGAGCACTCACTCTAAGGTATTTAGGCATGCCCAAACCTGATATGGGAATAGAGTAGAAAGGCACACTAACCCTAGGTTATCCCATGGCAAATGAAGTAATAGAACTCAGTTTTTTCAAAAGTGTGTCAATTGAAGTTTGATATGAATGATAGTAATGTGGCACAATCTGGATTAACGAAAAGAAGAGATTCAATTATAGAGGCAAGCATTCCATTCCATGAGAGAGAAGATTCTAGGAAGCTTTCAGGATGTGGTTTACAAAACAAATTCTAAGATCAAGGAAAACGAACATGGAAGCATTTGATATAGATACATTCATTAAGACATGACGATGAACAATGATAGAGAGGATATAAGCAATTTCCAAGATTTCATTTTGAGTTTTATTAGTTTTAGAGCATTTGATTTGAGAGACAAGAATTATTGTGAAATAGTTTCACTATATTTTCCATTTTGTTTTTATATTTTGGTCTAATGTAACTCAATCTTCAACATAATTTCAATACATCTAATTTCAACTTTATTCCAATCTCAAAATGAGTTTCAATGATGCCTATGTTCCCTTGATTTTTGTTTGTTGTTTTAATTTAATGATGTCTAGATAAAGTTCATAAGGCTTCAAGAGGTGAATGAATTAAGGGTAGTTCATACCTTAGGCTAGTCCTCTAATAGCCTATAACTAAACCGTGAGGTTCAAGAGAATCCTTCCATAGCCAATATCCACTACATTGATTGTGAAGGCCACAAGTCAAGCAATCTAAGGAGTAGGTTTGAGTATAGTTGCCATGGATTCACATGAGCTAGGTACCATTTTTATTTGAATGGTATTAGGGATTGAACCCGATCCCAAAAGTATTAGATTTAGTTCTTGACTCTATTTTTAACCTTAGGCCAAAAGCAACTAGTTAGGGAAAAGACTAGTTTAAAGCAAAGTTTTTAAAGGCGTTTCTCGGGCGCACCTTTAAGCGCACCTCAGGGCAAGGCAGGGCCAAAACGCCTTGAGGCGTAAGAAATAAAATGTGGCTCCTGAAAAGCATACGCCTTTTCCAGTGAGGCGTGATTGAGGCGTGCTTTGATCGCACCTTTTACGCTCTAAGAAGAAGGCGTACGCTTTGTGGGAGCTGATGTGGCCATGAACAAAAAAAAAAACCCTAAGTAATCTCTGGAACCCGAGTCCCGATTGAAAACTTTGGCAAACACAAATTGGGAGAAAAGCTCAAAACGAAACCCTACCTCAAGCAATGATGAAGTACTCAACCTCAGGCGGCGACCAACCACAGTGCATTTTCTCTGGCAACGATCCATCTGGTTCATCTCCAAGTATGTCGCGAACTCGCAATCTCCCTTTCTTCGTCTCCCATGCTTTCCACTATTTTCATCTTTTCATCTCTTTCCCCCTCTCGGTTTTATTTCCCATGGTTTTTTCCCTCTTCCATGGTTTCTCTCTCTTCATCTCTCTCGATAGTCAACACGGAGGCTCCTCTCTCTCTCTGGCAGTCGGCTCTTCGTCAATTTTTTTTTTATCAAATTAACTCTGTATTTTCATCCAATATATATGTATGTATATATATTTAAATAATTTTGACCAAGCTCTCAGCTAGTAAGTCGTTTCTCCCTTCATCTATTTTTATTTTTTAAATATTCTGGTAAATTGGTTTAAATATTCTGCTTAAAATTATTTTTTTGTTTCTAGCTTAATTTTAATTTTCACCCAAATTTTCTTTATTTCATTATTAAATTCCATTTTAAAATTTATGTGTATAATTTTTAAATTCCTCTAAAAATATATTGGTTTTTTTAAAATTTAAACCAATTAAATTTTGTATTTAATTTTTAAATTCCTTTCAATTATGTCTTGTTATTATTTTTTAGTCAATTATATTGTTATACAGAAATTTGAATATTATTATTGGTGTTTTTTTTTAGAATGAGTTCCTCCGATTCGAAAAATTCAAGAAAATATTTTGTGTGAAAGTATGTTGTTGAAGTTTCCGGGGAGCAATATTTAAGATGTAAATTTTGCAATCAAAGATGCACGGGAGGGGTGAATAGACTCAAGCATCACTTAGCCGGAACTCATCATGGTATGAAACCATGCAACAAAGTTAGTGAATATGCTAAATTGGAATGCAAATAGGCAATTGCCAATTTTAAGGATCAAAAAACGAAAAGAAATGAATTGCTCCAAGAAATTGGTATGGGTCTAACTTCAATGCATGAGCGTGCCTTGTCTAAAACAATAGGGACATTAGGGAGTGGGAGTGGGAATGGAGAACATATTCCTAGGGGACCCATGGATAAATTTACCACTTCACAACCTAGACAAAGTACTTTGAATTCAAAGTGGAAGCAAGAAGAAAGGAAGAAAGTGTGTAGAAAAATAGGTAGGTTTATTTATTCAAAAGGTCTCCCATTCAACATTGTGATTGATCCTTATTGGTTTCCTATGATAGATGTTGTTGCAAATTTTGGGCCCGGGTTTAAGCCTCCATCTATGCACAAATTGAGGACATGGATTCTTAAAGAAGGGGTGAATGACCTAAGTATCATTATGGAATATCACACAAAAGCTTGGAAACAATATCGATGTTCAGTTATGTCAGATGGTTGGACAGATGGAAAGAGTAGGTGTCTTATCAATTTTTTGGTGAATAGTCCTGTTGGCACTTGGTTTATGAAATCAATTGATGCTTCTGATACAATAAAAAAATGGGGAATTGATGTTCAAATATCTTGATGAGGTGGTTGAAGAAATTAGAGAGGAGAATGTTGTGCAAGTCATCACTGACAATGCCTCTTATTATGTGAATGCTGGAATGAGGCTTATGGAAAAAATGAGAAGATTGTGGTGGACTCCTTGTGTTGCTCATTGTATTGATTTAATGTTGGAGGATATTGGAAAGCTAAATGTTCATGCTGCTACACTTTCTCAAGCTAGGCAAGTAGTGAAGTTCATATATGGGCATATTTGGGTTCTTAGCTTGATGAGAACATTTACAAAAAATCATGAACTTCTTTGTCCAGCAATTACAAAGTTTGCTACTGCATTTCTTACTCTCCAAAGTCTTTATAAGAAAAATCAAGCTCTTATAACAATGTTCTCCTCAGAAAAATGGTGTTCAAGCACATGGGCTAAAAAGGTAGAAGGTGTGAAAACTCGAAGTACAGTGTTGTTTGATCCAAATTTTTGGCTTCATCTTACTTTTTGCATAAAGACCACTGTTCCATTAGTTAGTGTCTTGAGAGAGGTTGATTCAGAGGAAAGACCAAACATGGGTTATATTTATGAGTTGATGGATTCAGCTAAGGAGAAGATTGCATTTAATTGTCGGGGCGTGGAGAGAAAATATGGCCCAATTTGGAGAAAAATTGATGCAAGATGGACTCCACAACTTCATCGACCTTTACATGCAGCAAGTTATTATCTTAATCCTCAATTGCAGTATGGAGATAAGTTCTCTAATGTTGATGAGGTGAGGAAGGGATTATTTGAATGCATGGATAGGATGTTGGATTATCAAGAACGTTTAAAAGCTGACATTCAGTTGGACTCATATGACCAAGCAATGGGTGAATTTGGGAGTCGTATTGCAATTGATTCTCGAACATTAAGAAGTCCTGCAAGTTGGTGGATGCGTTTTGGATGTTCAACACCGGAGTTGCAAAAGTTTACTATTCGAGCCCTTAGCCTTACTTGTAGTGCTTTGAGATGTGAAAAAAATTGGAGCACATTTGAATCAATAATACTTCTATTTTTGTAAATTTTTATACATATATTTATATTTCAATGTTAGAGAACTTTATTTCATTTTAACACATAAATTTGTTTCTTTTATTATTTGTAGATCCATACAAAAAAAGAAAAAAAAGAAATAGACTTGAACATCAAAAGTTGAATGCTCTAGTGTATGTAAGGTACAAAACTAGATTGAGAGAGCGAAGATTACAAAGGAAACAAAATGTTGATCCGATTTTGGTAGAGGAGATTGATTCGGATGATGAATAGATTGCTGAGAAAGAAGATCCCCTCCTCCCCCTTGATCTTTGTTGGCTTCAAGATAATGAGTTATTCAGTGTTGATGTTATTAGAGTTGTGTCATCCAACTCTCAAGAGACTCAAGCATCATCGGATCACATGGTTACTTCACATTCCTACAAAATGAAACATAATGAACTGCCAAGTACTCAAAAATTGAAGTCCTAAATTTAATAAAAAAAACTTATAATATTTACACCTAATTAATACTTTATGCTAGGTACAAGTGGAGGCAAAGGCAAAGGCAAAGAGAAAGAGTTGAATTTGACACCAATTGATGAAGATGAAGATTTACATGAAATGGGGATACATGATAGTGGACATTTTCCTACTATTGATACATTGAATGAGGATGATGATGACCTTGGAGAGGAAGATTTAAGTTGAAACAATTTACTCTAGTTGTTATTTCATGACTTAGTTATGGATTTTTTTGTAAAAGTTTAGAACTATTATTATGGTTGACTCTATTTTCTATTTCATGACTTAGTTATGGCTTTTTGTTAAAGTTTGAAACTATTAGTATAGTTAAATATAGAATCTATTTTATGACTTTGTTATGGTTTTTTGTGAAAGTAGGGAACTAATATGCTTTTCTTTTTTTATGATTCTAATGAATTGTTTTCATGTTTTTATTTATGTCATATTATTTTATTTTATATATTTTAAAATATTAATTAATTATATAATGTGAGGCTCAAAAAGCTTATGCCTCAAGGCTTACACCTTGCCTCACGAACACAAAAACACCTCGCCTTACGCTTTCGCCTTTAAAAACTTTGGTTTAAGGGTGGACTTTCCATTGGATTTCTAACCTTGAAAGTCTATTTTGTTTTCCAAGTTTTTAGTCATTTCTAGCTGAATCAATCTCCTATCCACCTCCCCAATTCTTGAGTGTCCCTCTCCCATTGTTCCATCTGTCTTTTACCCCCCTCCTCATCTTGCAAATCATCCTGCCCTCATGGAATCGACACCCTTACTCGGGCAATATAAAGCAAGTACAAGCACCGACATCTACCACAACCAGTCATCCACTCGAGGCTTTTAGCTCAGCTAATTGCGTCTCAGAGCATCCTTCTCTTTGATAAGAAGAGTTGTTCCATTGGGCACTAATTTGTCCTCCTCAATTGGTGGCCCTAAATCCTCTTAATTAATAACTTCTCATGATGTTGACAATATTAATGGCAACAACTAGCACATGACTACTGCCTTTAAGTTCACATCGTCCTTTAACACTTCATTTCATTGAAGAAGTGATTGAACTTGTTGCTCAAACTGTGTAAAGTTATGTTTGGTTGTGAAAAATATTAAAAAAAGAAAAATAATAATAAAGAAAATTATTTTTTTATTTTTGGTTTTATTATGAAAAATATAAAATAAATAAATAAATAAAATTAAAAAATATTTATACATTATTAAATTATTTAATCTTTATATATAGAAAAATTAAAATAAATGAAATAAATTTAAAATAAGATATAAAAATAATTCATCAATTTTAAATGTAATTTTTATATTTTTTTCTTTTTTCTTTCCTTTTAATTTTCGGCAATGTGGAGGATCATTTTAATTCGAAACATCGTCCTTCTCCAACAACAAACCTCATTAACATATTTTCTAAGATTTGGTGTTTGTTTTGTCATATTTTTAAAAATTTGTTTTTAAAAACTAACTTAAAAATAATTTTTAAAAACAAATTTCATAAAATATGGACAAACGAACCATGTTTTCCTTTTATTTTTAAAAATCGGTAAAAATAATTTTTATTTATTTTTTTAAAATTGTTTTCGTTATTTCATTTTGTTTTTAAAATTGGTTTCTCGAGAACAAACGGTAAAACAGCATCAAAAGATTTTAAAAATAATTTTTTATTTTTAAAAATAAAAAATTATTTTTAAATTATAGGATGAAACAAACACTTAATTTTATCCAAAAATTCATCCACTTATTCCCATGAACTACACCAAATTGTAAGGAAAACAAAACCCCAAAAGAAAAAAATGTTACTTTCTTCCCAATTCCCTTTCCTTGGTGCATTCATGCTCATGCAAAAAAAACGTTGGGTTACTTTTTAGCGCTCATCTCGCTGCTACGAGGATTTTTATCCCGACATTTCTGACGTTTCTCCCGTCATTATGATTATTGTCTTGATCTTTACCCACCAAGTTTACTAACTTACATGTTAAATGACCATAATGCCCACCATTCATCTTCTCCTACAAACTTTGCATCATCACGTAAGACAAGGTGGTGAACGCCACGCTCCACGTAGACGCCGTGAATGTATGTGACAAAACTAGTAGATAACCATGAAGTGTCCTAACCTAAGATTAATACTTAGTGATCCCCGGAACCATCTTTCTTTGAAGTCAAACTTGGTGGGCCGTTAGTGCATGAACCGGAAAATGAGTAGATGCTGACTAGACAAGACCTCTCATGATGAAGCATTCACTTGAATTGGTGGATACTCCTCTATGTTTCATACCTTAGCTCCATGTAGCTTGTCCCATAATTTTGCTTTTTCTTCTTTAATTACATACCGTCCAAATTATCACAATAGAAAAAGAAAAAAAAATGATTATGTTTTTGTCGTAAAGTACCTTATTGATAAATCAATTTAATAATTTAAAATAACTTCATAACTTAATAATATGATATGAAATTAAAAATAATTTTAAGTAATAAATAAAAATAATTTATTTATTTTTAAGTCCATATCTTTATTTTATTTTTTTACCCTATTTATTTTCATGATCTCTTTTATTAATTCATAATCTTCATTGTTACTCGCCTAATTTACCATAATTATAATTTATAAAAATAAATAATAAATATATCAATTTAATGATTTATAATAAATTTTAAGTTAATTTTATCAAATAACTTTAATACTTAAAAATAAGAATTAAATAATAATTTTTAAGTCAACAACTTAGATTTCATTTAACTTAAAGTCAACTTAACTCAATAAAAAGTATTAAATTTTATCAAATACTCTATAAGAGTCTATTTGATAATGATTTTAAAAAATGTTTCTAACTTTTCTAACACTTGAAAATTTTTATTTTTCAAGTATTAGGTAAATAATTGACATATATATATTATTATTTCTTTTATAATATTTTAAAGTTTTCCTCAATATTTTTACAAATTTCAATCAATTTCCATTTGATATTTTTTATCAAAAATTTCATTAATATTTTTCGATATATCCTAATATATTATTAAAAACCGATATTCTCATCCTTGATAGTACCTACTACTAAAAATATCATAGATGTTCATTATCCATCATGATCAAAGGTTTAAAGGTTTTAGTGACGAACATTATCAACCATGGTTAAAGGTCTTATGGTTTTAATGGCAAATGATGGAAAAAAAATTGTTTATTGAATCACCATCACTAAAATTCTTAAATTCTTTATGGATGCCCTTGTCATAAATTAAAAGCCTGTGCACAATTCTGGCATAACTATTTTTTAAAACAAAACAAAAAACATGGTTAACAACTAAAAATTGTTTTCTATTTTTTGTTCTTAAAAACAAAAAACAAGATATTTTTGAAAAATATTTTTTAGTTGTTTTCACTTATTTTTTAAAAATTGTTTTAATAAATAATTATACAAATATGTATAATAATTATAAATAAAATATTAGATATAAAAATTATTTTTATAACATATTTAAAAATATTCAAAACAGGATAAAAACATTTTAGATTTTCAAACAAACTTTTATTCTTCAAAAATTAAAAAATAGTTTTCAAAAATCGTTCTCAAAAACTATTTTTTAGAAATGTTTTCCAAAATAGTTACAAAACAAGCCCTTCATTTTTATTTTTTTTTTTATCTTAATAAAGCGACTCAAAATCAATTGACAAAAGTTGAACAATTACATGAATTGCTCCAATAATCCCAATCATCCCCTCTTACGGTGAAAAAACAAATAATGACTTTATATTCAAATAAATGATTATCTTGATTCATTAGAAATTGAACAGATAAAAGAAATTTCTTACTAAGTTACGAGATTACTTCCATGATTAAAGTTTTTAGGGTTTCAATGACAAATCATATATGATGAATCAATACTATCACTAAAGCCTTAATTTCATTTCTAGTAGTATAAGAAGAGAAAAAAAAAAAACTCTTTTTTGAACCATCATCCACAAAATTCTTTATTGATGCCCTTTTCTAAAAGGGCCTATAGAAATAGGAAAAAAGAAAAAAAGAAAAAAAGAAAAAGAGGAAGGCCAATACTTTTGACCAAAATCCCAAGATAGCAACCAAAAAATTATATTAAGTATCATCAGCTCAAAGGTGAGCAATAATATAGGAGGAACAAAAAGAACCAAAAAGTAAATATACAAATGGGTATGGGTATATATCTTCTTTTTCTTTTCCCCCTAATCAAGCATCATCCATAAATGATATTGCAATGTCAAAGAGTGCAAATTACACAATGCACCTCAATGGGAACCACCCTTTGCTTTCCAAAGATAATAACACAGGAAAACAATTAGTGAAGCCACATGTCTCAAAATTCTACACAAAAAAAACCCAAAAAAGAAGGCCAAAATGGTTTCATAAACAAAAGAATGGTTTCATAATGACAACACTAGAACATTAGCCAGGTACCTTGAGAGAAGACTGACATTCTGCCACCCTCCAAGGTGGGGGACATTCTTATTTCGTTTCTTGCATGTCATCCTCAGTTTTCCAAACCACATCCTCAAGGCAGGTCGAAAGATTTTTGTAGAACTGCATAGAAAAACAATGGTAAAAATGTTCAACAAGACTTAGGAAAGGGCATTGCTCGAGAAGTCACTTCTAAAATGCCTCACCCAAAGTATGAATTCAAATGTTTGCTAACTCTAGTTTCGAGTTGTGTTCGTACATGGGTGTGGCTCACTGTGTTGTTGTGTGGATTAAGCTCTTCTTTGTGAACACAGAGACATAGGGGAATGTTTGCTAATTTTGGATTAGAATTGATGTGTCTTGAGCATGTGTATGTGCTCAGTATGTGGGTATGTGTGCATATGCCTGTATGTCCACACACCATGTGTGAGAGATTGATCCCAGACAAGATAAGGTAATTAGACTAAGACCCTTCCTATGATGAACTGATACCTGCATGCAGGGGGCACAACCCAAAACCTGAACCCATACATCAAAACTGGCAGGCACCTCAATAACTCAACCTAGGGAACCCTAAGGATATGGCCGGTCAAACTAGCTGATTCACGGCCAAACACTGTTTAATGAAATTCTATTCATTAACAATATAACCTGAATTGAGACATTGATATGGGGGAAAGTAAAATATGAATAANCTTGAGAGAAGACTGACATTCTGCCACCCTCCAAGGTGGGGGACATTCTTATTTCGTTTCTTGCATGTCATCCTCAGTTTTCCAAACCACATCCTCAAGGCAGGTCGAAAGATTTTTGTAGAACTGCATAGAAAAACAATGGTAAAAATGTTCAACAAGTCAGAGGAAAGGGCGTTGCTCGAAAAGTCACTTCTAAAATGCCTCACCCAAAGTATGAATTCAAATGTTTGCTAACTCTAGTTTCGAATTGTGTTCGTACATGGGTGTGGCTCGCTGTGTTGTTGTGTGGATTAAGCTCTTCTCTGTGAACACAGAGACATAGGGGAATGTTTGCTAATTTTGGATTAGAATTGATGTGTCTCGAGCATGTGTATGTGCTCAGTATGTGGGTGTGTGTGCATATGCCTGTATGTCCACACACCATGTGTGAGAGATTGATCCCAAACAAGATAAGGTAATTAGACTAAGATCCTTCCTATGATGAACTGATACCTGCATGCAGGGGGCACAACCCAAAACCTGAACCCATACATCAAAACTGGCAGGCACCTCAATAACTCAACCTAGGGAACCCTATGGATATGGCCGGTCAAACTAGCTGATTCACGGCCAAACACTGTTTAATGAAATTCTATTCATTAACAATAACCTGAATTGAGACATTGATATGGGGGAAAGTAAAATATGAATAAGAACAGACAAAGTTAAAAAAAAAAAATCAAAATAAGCAAGGAAAGTGCACCTTATGGAACTCCAGAGTATCTCCCTTTGCTTTTCGAACCTCAACCATATGAAGAGAAGGTGCCACTTGAAATACCTAATATGCAGGAAATTTAGAAATATTATGAAAATGATGATAAACTCATTACATTTGTTTAATGAAGTTTCATTTTTATTTACCTCTGTAGCCACATTAAGGTTCCCCTTTCTCCCAGCTTTCATATTTTCAAGCCTCATCTGAAAGAAACCACAAAAAATCCCCTATTTTCAGACAAGAACTTAAAAAACTGGTACTCTACTCTAATCACAATAACATAGGTAGACAAGTTTATTTTGTTCACCTTATAGTTTTTCTTGTGAACATCAAACCCAAGAGGCTTCACAGCTTCTTCAATCTTATGAATTATCTCATTGGCAGGGCATTTTGACGTGAACCTCGTTTCTCGCTTGAATCCCTATACGCAATGACATACAAAACAAACCAAACAGAAGATAATGCAATAGTTACGACAAAGAAATGAAATCTCATACTTTAACCAAACAGTCTCAATACAAATTCTCATAAATGCCAGAAGAAATACAAAAATTATATGAAATTTCATATAAATCATATGGCACAAACTGCACTCAAATCAAAAGATGCTACTGTCTCTTGTGAAACCTACACAAATAAGATTCAGTGGCTTTTACAACTTTAAAAGACAAAATTATGGGGGCAGATTTTGTTTCCAGTTCCACTGGACTGCCCTGGTTTAGTTCAATAACTACCATATTTCACAAGATGGCCTCACCTTAAGATACTGCCAGTCCATTGTTAAACTAAACCAAAAGAAGGGGTACAGAGACATAAAACCTCTTTGGCATGCAAATATGCAACAGCCAACAGGATTTATATGAAGACTGTTTTCCTTACATATGGGGAAGGAGCTTCAACACAAAAGAAGGGGTCTGGAGATGCAAAACCTCTTTGGCATGCACATATGCAACAGCCAACAAGATTTATATGAAGACTGTTTTCCTTACGTATGGGTAAGGAGCTTCAACACAACATCCAGTTTCCTTTTGCATGAATGAACAATTTGATAATTTATCAATCCATACAATATAGAAGTTCCAAGGTAAAAGGAAAGAGGGAATTTTTTTTAACATGCAAACCTGTTCTATATCAAACAAATTCCCAAGGTTGAGCCCTTTTGACATGGAAATTAATTCAAATGCGTTCATTGCTGCTGGTTGTTCCTCCGTTTTCTCTGTAACATGATGTTCCTGTAAGGTCAATAACAAACACTTAGACCATTTTTCTGTAGTAAACAAACAAGTCAAAACTTTCTTTGAAGTCGTTACTGCATTACACTTAGGCAGAACTATATCTTTGACTCACTTCTGAATCTTTAAATACAGCTTCTACATCATCCAAGTTTGCATCTCCTTTCTCCTCAAACACGGGGGGCTTATAACCTTTCTTAAACCATTCATCTTCTAGAATTTCAGGGATTGTAATACGCTGCCATAGGATGCGATAAATCAGAGAGGTAAACCAAATAATTATAATGAGAATCATTTTTTTATTCATAAAAGAAAATAAACTAACCAAGTTTGTGATTAAATTAAATCATGTAATTTTAATTGCCAATAAATGTGTGGAAGGCGCAATCCAATCAGTACAGATTGAACTCTACATGCAAATAGATAATTCTCAATAATTTGATCTAATTAATTTAGATAAATCCATTTGTTTAAGAGTAAAGCCGAAAAGTCGAATAAATTAGAGGCTATGAAATAATATAATTTTGTCGATACTGTGCCCAGACAAAATCCCAGCATGTTGACCATTACCCTGAAAACCCGACCTCTCAACAGGTCTAGAGAAACATGTGAAAGTTCCATAAATAATTTCTCACCATCAAAGAAATTGTTGAAGATTTGATAACTTGAACTAACTCGCACAAGATATGAGAAATATATAAATAAGAAATATGAAATAAAAACCAGATCCTTAGCAGGCGTAAATTGGATACCCAAATCCTTCAATTTCACCCAACATACCTGTGTTGACACGACATGACATGGGTGTGGGTATGGGATCCTCGTCAGACACTCCTATTTTACTTTGGGTGCTGTCTAATTTTTTCATTAATATCCTCTTAATTAACCGAATCCATGCAATGTAGCTATAGATTGCAACAAGGAATTAATATTGGAGGTGCATATTCAACTTATATGTATAACATGCTAGCATCATGCTGGATTTTGAGTCTTGTTCTGAACAGAAAAGCTCTGATATCTCACCTTGAGATGTAGCACAACTAAAACAGCAAGAAAAGGTATTCCTCGTATGCCACTATTTATCATTACATGATGCTCTATGAATATATCATTATGAGCATTCATGGTGCATGTAACTACTCTCTTAGCCTCATTGTTATTTTCATTCCATTCATCACAAAGTAGAAATGGCAGATTTCAGTATAAACTTCATCCATTCACCAGAAAAGAGTTTTTAAAACTAGTGTCTATAATTTTTTTACTTATCTAATGTACAATCAATACTAAAACCATCAGCTTATTAACAGAATATGAAAAAGTATAAATGCTTACAGTCATAGGGTTGGGATCCAAAATGCGAGTTATCAATTTCATAGCACCGAAAGAGAGCCAAGGTGGACAAGTAAATTCTGCAGCTGATATCTGCATAAAGAGATAGTGAACTTAACAGAAAAAGATGGAGAAGAATAGGAGAAGTCTGCTGCAAAATTAATAAAATGCTCACTTTTTTATATAGGATCATAAGATTAGAATCATCAAAAGGCAAGTACCCTGCAAGCAATACAAAGAGTATAACACCACAGGACCACAAGTCTGCAGTTGCACCATCATAGCCTCTGTCATTAAGGACCTGAACAGCAAGACAGCACATTATTTCAAACCTGTGCATTAACAGGGAAAAAGAGGCATACATGTGGGAAGTCATAATCCAACAGCTGTCTGCACCTCAGGGGCAACATAGTTTGGAGTTCCACAGGTAGTGTGAAGCAGGCCATCATCCTGCCAAATAAACATCACTGTAAAAGTTAATTCCAAACCCTCTTAAGAGACACCATAGGACACACCAAATTAGATGTATATAGAAAGAAGGAAAAAGAGACTGCATGAAGTTCATGGAATTAGAGCAGTCTTTTGGTCATAGTTTTCTTTCTTTTTTTTT
>JAAKHE010001233.1:0-18483 GCA_011039315.1 Vitis labrusca | reverse complement strand
TATATTAATAAGATTTATTTTATTTGTTTAGCTAAATCCTAAATTTAATCAATTTCCTTATTCAATTCAACTTTTGTCACATAAAAAATTATGACCCTTAAATATTTTTAAAATATTTATTTTTTTGAAAGGTAAGTAAATATTTTACCATATGAAAAAGATTTTATATTGTGAAAAATATCATTTTTGTTATTTATTTTGATATTTGGTCCTAATCAATAAGAGTTGTGTTGTTAACCCTCATCGCCTAATTAATTTGAATTGAATTATTATTTCATAATTATGTGAATCATGAAACTTTTATTTTTATAGTTTTAACTTTATAAACTTAAACTTACTCTTAAAGGAGAAGGAGAATCCGTAACTTTTGTGTTTTTTTTACTATTTAGTCATTTATGCATATTTCACCTTTATATTAAATATTTAAAATTGACAAGATTGCCCCTAGCCTTAGGGCATAGGGTATTATATATTATTATTATTATTAGACCCTTCGTCTAAAGAAATTAACATTAAAATGTGTGGACCAGTTTTAATTTTATAAAATTATTAAATTAAAATTTTTAAAAATAAGAATATATATATTAAAAAAAAGGTGGAGATGGACTTCAATGACATGAAATGTGAATGCTTATTAAAATAAGAGTAGTTAGGTTATAAAAATAAGGGATGGGACATCATGACCTCTTTTCTTTTCATACACACCAAACTTTAATTTTATTTTATAGTAAAACTTGCGTTTCACATGCCATTTACTTATTTTATTTATTTTCTCTTAACATACCCCACAAAACCTAATTCCCATCTTTATTTTTTATTTTTTAAGATAACACACCTTAATTTTTTAAAATACCCATGAAAACCTTGCCTTATTTTCATACTAGTAAAAAAATCATCTTCATTTTTATATATTACTTGAATAATTTTATAGGAAAACATATTTGCATAATAAAATAATAGACAATGATTGGCTATTTGCATTGTAGCCTCTCAAGTTTTCAATATCAAACAATCTGTTTCCTTGTCCGGGGATTATGTAAACATGCATTATTTATAAAAATATGTATAAAAAGAGAATCGATAAAAGTGCATGTTCATGAGGAGTGTATTTTGGAAAAAATAATTTTCATTTCATGTAGTTGGCACTATTCAAGTGCATAAAAATGAGAATTATTTTTTTTTTGGATTATTTTTTCATCTATATTTTGTAAATAGTGCATGTTTACATAATTCCTCCTCTTCCTTTTTGTTTTTTTAGGGCTATGTTTGGTTCCTGAAAAATATTAAGGAAAGAAAAAAATACTAAATAAAATGATTTTTTTTCTATTTGGTTTCAAAATATCAAAGAAAATAAAATATAATTAAAATCAATTAGAAATTTATGCATTTTAAACTCATTTAATCATTATATAATCGAGGAAAATAAGTAAAATGAGTTTAAAGAAACGTATAAAAATAATTTATTGATTTTGAATTTATTTTTTATTTTCCTTCACTATTTCTTCCCTTTCACTTTTCCACCTTATTTTCTTTCTTTTATATTTTTTCTCAAATTTTATGGGAACCAAACATAGCCTAAGTTTATTTTAAAAGATGAAATAAATTTGAAAAAAATAACAAATGTAGTTTTTCTTTTTCAAATAGAAAATAAATTTTTAAATTTTTAATAGATTTAAAAATTGTTAAAATTTATCATAAATATTTTGAAAATATTAAAAATTTATTTTAAAATATTAAAATATACAAAAAATTGTTTAAGATAATTAATAATTTTCATAAGGATTATTGTTCATGAGTTTTTAGCAAATAATTAAAATTATATTAATTTTACATATTAACTTAAATTTGTACATAAAAAGATTAATAATTTTCATAATGTACGTAAAATTCTACAAAAATAAGAATATACATATATAGTGTAGCATACTTTAAAATGTAAAGATATTTTAACTAGGTTTGGTTCTCGAAAGAATTGAGGGAAAAAAAAAAAGTAGAAAGAAGAAAAAACAAAAGAAAATAAAAAATAAATTTAAAGTCAATAAATTATTTTTATATATTACTTTAAATTTATTTACTTATTTTAATTATTCCATATAAAAATTAAATAATTTAAAAATACATAAAATTTTAACTAATTTTAATTATATTTTATTTTTCTTATATTTTTTCATAAGACAACTAAACATAAAAAAATAAATTTTCTTAATATTTTTCTTCGCTTTTTTAGTACTTTTTGAGTACCAAATATAATCTTGAAGAAGAAATGTGTTTAAAAGAAATTTTAAATTCAAATATCTCTATATATTGTTTTTTGAAAAAAAAAAAAAAAAATCAACTTACTCATCTTGGATCTCTCCTATCCACCATTCAAAACTCTTGAACCTATATATATATATTTTTTTCATCCTTTAATAAGTAAAATTTATTTATAAAAAGAAAAAGAAAAAGAAAAAGAAAAATAAAAGATGGATCTTAAGGCATGAAATATGAATTCTAGTTAGGTTATATAAATAAGGGATGGGACTTCTAGAAGTGATGGCCTCTTTTCTTTTCATACCCACCAAATTTTATTTTATTTTATTTATAGTAAAACTGGTGTTTCACATGTCATTTATTTACTTATTTATTTATTTTCTCTTAACATACCCCACACAATCTAATTCCAATCTTCATCCTTAATTTTTTTTTTAGATAACCCACATTAATTTTTTAAAGTACCCATGAAACATTGCCTTCTTTTCATATTAGTAAAAAAAATCATCTTTCATTTTTATATACTACTTGTATAATTTTATAGGAAAACAAATTTGCATCATAAAATAATGGACAACTAATGATTGACTATCTGTGCATCTGCATCGTAGCCTCTCAAATTCTCAATCTTAAAACAACTTTTTTCCTTTGGAGGAATTATGTAAACATACATTATTTTCAAAATACAGATATAAAGATAATTGGAAAAAAGTGCATATTCATGGGAATGTATTTTGGGGAAATAATTTTCATTCCATGTACTAGAACAGTGTTTTACCTTACATTACATGGAAATGCCCTTATATGTCAGTCCAACTCACATGAGGATGATACATCATTCAATCAACAAATGTACTTTAAGCCTAAAATAATATTATTTTAAGATCAAAACAATGTTACTTTAAGATTAAAACACATATAAGAGCATTTTGGGATAATGCAAGGTTGGCACTACTCTAGTGCATGAAATGAAAATTGCATTTTTTGGGTTTTCTTTATCCATATTTTGTAAATAGTGCATGTTTACATAATTCCCCATTTTCCCTTTTGTTTTTCTTAAGACTGTGTTTGGTTCCCAAAAAGTATTAAGAAAAGAAAAAAAAAACACTAAGGAAAATGGTCTTCTTAAATTTGGTTTCATTATGAAAAATATAAATGAAAATAAAATATAATTAAAATTAGTTAAATATTTATGTATTTTTAAATCATTTAATCATTATATAATCGAGGAAAATAAGTAAAATGAGTTTAAAGAAACATATAAAAATAATTTATTGACTTTTGAATCCATTTTTTATTTTCCTTCACTTTGTCTTTTCTTTCACTTTTTCTCCTTGTTTTTTTCCCTTACAGTTTCCCTCAAACTTTATGGGAACCAAACATAGCCTAAGTTTATTTTAAAAGATAAAATAAATTTTGAAAAATAACAAATGTAGTTTTTTTTTTTCAAAGATAAAATAAATTTTTAAATTTTTAATAGATTTAAAAATTGTTAAAATTTATCATAAATATTTTGAAAATATTGAAAATTTATTTTGAAATATTAAAATATACAAAAAAAAATTGTTTAAGATAATTAATAATTATCATAAGGGTTTGTCTTTCAGTTTTTACGGAGCCTAAATAGCATAGGCCCCGAGCTTCAAAACTCTGTTTTCCTTTTATTTTTTTCCTTTCTATTTTCTTAACAACCAAACTAAACAACAAGGTTAGTGTTTCCAAAAAGCTCAATGCCAAGCATAAAAAGGTCTTTGTTCTACTTTTATCTATATTTTTTGTTAGTTCATTTTTCGTTTGGTTGTTGAAAAAATTTAAGAAAAACAGGGGATATTGCTTTTAGGTTGTTCATTAGTTTGAAAAATAAGAAAGTTCACCTAAACTAAGTTGACTATATTGGATTCAATTGAGTTGCCAATTTTTATTTCATTTCATTTCCTATGTTTTTTTTAAAACAAAACAAAACATCAACGATTTTGTTTTGATTGGTTTGGTTCAAGCTATTCCTTTTTGTTCTCTCTAGTTTATATCTTGGTGTTTGTCTGATAATTGAATAGATATTTGTAAATCACCAAGCTTGAATTTCTTCTCACAAGAATTTATTAAGGCCCTAGAGTTTAAGCAAAGCTTGAATTCAAATTTTGTTTGTCTATTCGGATTGAAAAGGGTGGTTAATATACAATTCTGACAAGGAGTGACATTCGATTTTCACTTTGAGATCTTACTTGTGTTCTACAACAAAAATTAGGATTCCTTGCAAATTGTTTTTATTTGAGCTTGCTCCTCAATTCACTTATTGCATTAGTGGATTTAATATGTATTAGCATTGACTTGTATCTTGCCAAATGGTTATTGTCTTTAATGTTTACTTCCTTGTTTTCCTTGGTTAACTAATTTCTATATGAAAAAAAAAAGTTATGTACTTTTCCTTTTATTTTCTCAATGATGCATTTTATTCCTATTTGTGTTGTCAAAGCTGTTTGTTTATACCATGGTGTCTGAAATCAAGCCTTATTTTATGAGTTGTAACTCATATGTTATCTACTACTACTAATGTAGATATCATGTGCTTACAAGTATACATAGTTGTCTATTATGTATGGAGCTTTTAGGAGTTCTATGTTGTACATATTTATTATTTAAAGTTACATTATAGACATGGATTGACTTCTGTATATAATGTGCATTATTTTTTCATTTTTAAATTTATGGTGCAACATGTTACTAGAAAATTGCATGTTAGGTGTGTCGTGAACTTTTTTCTCATACTTATATTATCGATCCTATGTTGTATAAGATATACCATTTTCATATTAATAGGTTTGTTTCACGTGCAAGGCACATGGACAATTAGGTAATAAAGTTAATACTATATAAAATTTTAAATCAATCAATAAGATATTTATGAGAAAAAATTTTAACAAAATATAAAATAAAATTTTTAAATGTTTACTTTTAAGTATTTGTGTTTAAAAACGTATTGTAGCATCTTGACATGCACATATTTATTTTGTAATAAAAAATCCAAATACCAAATAAAAAATAACTAATTATTTTTTATTAAATTAATTAATCATAACTAATATAATTAAGCCTAATTAATTTTTTTTATTTAATAAATAAGCATACATTATTATTTGTTGAAGTCTATATAAATGAGTATAACCAAATTAATTAAGATTTATTTAGCAACTTTTTTTTCCTAAAATTTCCAAAAATGAAAAACATAATTATTAATCTTGTTTAAACATGAGTTCTTAAATAATTCTTAAACTTTTAGAAAACTAAAATAGTAATTCTATTTACATGAGAAATCTAACTCTTATCAATTTAAAATAAAAAGAAATTATACTTCAATTACAATTATTTACAATAGAAATAAAAAAAAATATTAAAGTTGGAAGTAGAGGCATTTATAAACACCACAAAAGAAAAAGTAGACCTTGATTTTATGACATCTAACATAATTAAAAAATAATTAAATATTAAATTTAAAAAATAAATTTTAAATTTAAATAATTATTTGAATTTTGAAATAAATCTATTTTTATTTGTAATTCTATATCAATAAATAAATTGTTTACAAAAAATAAAGAAAAATAGAAAATAGGTGGGGATAGTTTTGTTATACTTGCATAGAAGATAGAATAAGAGAATTAATTCTTTATTATAAAGAATATCTTAGAAGAATGTACCTATATTTTTTATCTTTTGAATATAAATTTGTTGATATCTCCTTGTGCAGAAATTTTATTATATCACATATATATTTTTAAATAAAAATAACAATTTAAGATTATAAAAAGTTTATATTTAAAATTTATATATTTGATAAAAACAATTTTAAAATTATTAATATTTGCATTTGATAAATATTAAATTTTATTTTATTTTAACATAAAAAATATCCTTTTTATTTAAACTAGTGCAATTATACCCTATTATTTCTTTTCCATTCTCCAAATGTATTATGAAAATTTTTTAATTTTGAGATTTTATGTGTAATTTGCATAAGGGGATGAAAAGGTTGATAAAATTTTAAGAAATTATATATTTTTACAACGCATACGAAATTTGTTTCATTTTTTTTTTTTTTTTTACTATTTTACCACATGCAAAAAGAGTGCAAGTGGTGAGGGAAGTGGACATAGGGATGTGATGTCTAAGTGGGGAACGGATCGTAGAGTTTATTGAAATTACATAAATACCATTCTTAATGGTATAACCTTTGAACAAAATGAATGACAGTTTGATAAATATAATATAAAAACAAAAACAAAATACAATCATAACAAAAGATGTCTAAATGGAAAAGAGGGTTGAAATTGGTTGAAATACAAGTAATGTCATTCTCATTGGCTATAGTGATTAAAGATGTGTTTGGTACACAAGAATAGGGAATGATAATGAATATTTTGTTTCCATTTTCCATTTTTCATTGAATAAGAATGGATTTGATAATTTCAATTCTTGCATTTGAATATATTTAGGAATGAAAGGTTGGAATGATTATTTGTTTTTATTTCAATGTTACAATATTTATTTTCATTTTTTTTTAAAAAAAATACTCTCATACTGTCATAGTTTTTTTTTTTTTTTTTTTATAAAAAAAAAACTATTTCTAAAATTAATATCTTAAATTCTTTAATAAATTTTCTAATTTTTAAGAATAATTTGAAATTCAAAAATTGATTAATTAATATAGATTAAATAAATTTTTTTAGAATATCATGTCCTTAGTTGAGTATTAAAAGTATGCATGTATTGAAAATTTTGATTCATTTATATCTTAAAAAAATTCAACTTTACATAATATCAATAAAATAAAATAATGTCAGTAATTATTAATTTTACATTATTATTATTATTATTATTATTATTATTATTATTATTATTTTTAACAAAATAAATCAATTATGTTTTAATAAGATATTAATATCCATATTTTAAAAATATTTATAAAATATAATTTATGATTTTATTATAATATTAATATTCATATTTTGTTAAAAATGTTTATTTTTTAATTTATTTATAACTACAAAATTATTTTTATTTTTAATAAGACTTGAATTAAATTTAGTTTATATTATATAAATCAAATTTACATTTTTTTTTTTTTTACAAAATCTAAATAAAAAGTATATTTTTTTAAATAATTTATCCAAAAAATGTTTTTGATTTTTGAAAAGTGTTTTTAAAAATAAGTTGCACTAGGGAATAAAAATACTTCCTACTAAGAGATGAATTGAAATTCCACTTGTAAGCGAAATTTCATTTCCCTAAGATTCTTGATTCTATTCTCATTTTCACTTAAGCTATCCAAACATGAGAGTGGATAAGAAGAGGAATGAGATACTCATTCCCACTCTCCATTCTTGCGTACCAAACACGATCTAAATAAAATGAATGGTGATTTGATAAATATAATATAAAAATAAGGATAGAATATCATCACAACAAAAGATGTCTAAGTTGGAAAATGGGTTGAAGTTGGTTGAAATTACAGTAATGTCATTCTTAATGGGTCTGGGTGTTGTAGAGTGACAATTTAGTAAATATTCAAAGAAACTAGGGATAAAAAAGATAAAAAAAAAAAGTTACAACAAAATGTGCATTTTGGATTTTATAGTATACAAATATTATCCTATACACTATATAAAATATACCAGATTTTGTTAATATTTAAAACTAGATAGAATTTCTCACATTTGAGAGATAAAGGGGTCTAAGTAAAGGTGTTGTAAATTAGCAATGATTTAAAATCCTATGAATATTCAATTCAATAATTCACCATCAAAATTTTTTACATGAGCTCCATGTTGGAAAGTGTCTCAAATTCCTAATTAGTATAGATTCATTTTTGTATATAATATTGTATAGACAATTTCTAAGTTGAGATTTCCTTATCAAAATAAAGAAAGTTATTAGGTATATCTCTATAAATATTTTAGGTTTTAAGTGAAAAAAGTTATGAAATGGAGATGTGTTTGTAGAAACTATATGAGGTGGATAGAAATGTAAGGAAGAATAGGAAATAATCGATGGAGTGAAGGGGCTCGTGGTTTAGGGTGTGGATATAAGGAGTGGGGAAATACGAGATGTTTGATACAAGGAGTGGGGAAACATGGGATGTTTAGGAAACCCACTAATTATATTTGGTTCTCTTCTTAGTAACATACTTTATGACATAATGGAAATATTCTTTCTCATCTGTGGATGTAGGCATGGTTGGCTGAACCACATTAAAACCTTGTGTACCTTTTGTATGGATTGTTTTTTCTTTGTGTTCTTGAACTAACTTTGTTTGCATTAAAGCTTTCGTTGGCATAATAATTTCTTGTTGTATAATAATTTTTTTTTAACGTGCAACTGATAAGAAAATTATAGAAGGTGGATACCTTTAATATAAATTCAATTTTGTGGAATTATTAAAAAGGCACTTTTAGTACAAATTCAATTTTGTGGAATTGTGAAAGGTGACACCTTTAACATAAAATCAATTTTTTTTCTTTCAATGTATGACTAATATGAAAATTGTGGAATGTGCCTTTTCAAGAGACACTTTAGTTATAAATTCAATTTTATGGAATTGTGGAGGGTGTCTCTTGAAGAAACATTTTTAATAGAAATTCAATTTTCTTCGATGTATTACTGATATGAAAACTATAAAAGGTGTATTTTCAAGAGACATCTTTAATATAAATTCATTTTTTTTTCATAATACAACTGATATGAAAATTATGGAAATAAACACCTTTAGTATAAATTTAATTTGGTGAAATTGTGAAAGGTGTCTCATCAAGAGACATCTTTAATATAAATTCAATTTTGTGAAATTATGGAACATCTTTTCAAGAGATTCTTTTAATATAACTTCTACATGGCAAGCACTGTTGTAGATTCCTTAATAGTTTCACAAATACCCCTTTTTAAGATTTTAAAAATAGAGGAAAATAGAGTTTTGAAGCTTGGGGTCTATGTTGTTTGGGCTCCCTAAAATCTGAAAGACAGACAATCAAAAGCTTAGTACAATTCACACTTTACTTTTCTTTGATCCAAAATGATAAAGATCTAGAAATTTTCCCAACCTTTCTCGACAACTAAAAAACAGTCATAATTTCTCAATCACTCAAAAACCTAAAATAGGTAGTATTAAAAAAAAATCACAATCCTTGTTCTTCCATTTTTCCTCAAGTTTTCTCAACAACAAAATAACAAAGTAAAGAAAGAGATTTCACCTAGTTAATTCAAGAATGCCTTAGATATTATTCCCATGGGCCATGGAAACCCATGATTCAGTGATGGATTTTAGGGATTTCGGTTGGATTTTCAGAAAATTGGGAGTTTGAAAGTTTCAAAGATTTTATAAATGTTGATCAAGATTTTGGACTTTAAGATATTTTAGGCTTGCTAATTGGCTTTTTGAGAAGATTTGAAGTTTGTTTTCAAAAATTTTAAGGATGTTGGTTAAGATTTGGGACTTTGAGAGACTTTAGAGTTTTCATAGATTTCAGGATTATTATTTTATTTTCTTACTCTTTCATGTTTACTAATGCCACGTCAGATCTAGGGACTCCACCCCATTTTTTTTTCTAAAAAAAAACTCTTAAAGGTATTTTAGGCATTTACAAGTGATAAACTTTCCAAATATCCTTCAAATCAATTTTATAAGTTCTTCTAACTTTTCACACTAATTATGTAAAGTTTAACCCCTTCATACTAATTTTCAATTCCATCAAGCCCTAAAGCATAATTCTCCTAATTCATTTTTCTTGCTTCATCTTTCTTGGAATTCTAGTGCTGCAATTATTTTTGTTGGGAATATTTGGATTAATTAGGGTGATATTTGAGGGACTCTCTAGATTTAATAAGCGGAAGTGATATAGACATAAAAAAAACTTAGATCTAAAGTTTAGGGTGTTTTACCTTAAATCTAGATGTTCCTAGATCATTTCCTATCAATGAAGACTAATGCGGATCTCGCAGACCAAATGATTTTCCGTTTGATGGTTCATTTACCTTTGTTCTTAGTATTAGAAGTGGTGGAAGCCTCATAAGAGGTGTAATGGTTAGAGCTCCCTTCTTTTTAGAGAATAGAAGACCTTGGATATAATATGAGATAAAATAAGAAAGATGATAACATATCATATTCCATATTTAGTTTGATGATGAGAGAAAATGAGTTATCCCATCAATTATCTTATTTTATCTTATCTTATCTTCAACCAAAGATAAGATAGAATAAGTGGCAAGATACATTATTGATTCGTTTGATCCAGTCGGGTCTTTTAATAAAAAACATTTATAAAACCTATGACCTCATACTAGCGTAGCAAAGCTACTATAGCATAGTGGCTCTAGGGTCGAACTCTGGGATGGGTTTTCATTCTACCAGTGATATTAATTCAAAGCTAAATTGGTGCCTTTTCGTTTCAAGGTTAGCTTTAAAAGAAAACATAATCTTTGAATGAAAACGGATGGTATTAAGCTAACCTAACATAAAGTAACTAAAATTAACTAGAAAGAAATTAGAAAGAAAGGTGTTTCTTGGGATTTCAGGTTACTAGGATCAGGTGCCAACTGCAAAGTGGGAAATTTCGGATTTTTCTCTTCGCATTGGGGATTTAACCTATAGTTATTTCCCGAACCGGTATAGGTTTAACAATGAAGATTTAATCCATAAAAAGTCAATAGAAATGGTAGTCAAGTTCCATTAATGGCTTTGGACATTGTGGGTCTTCACCTTGAGTCACTTTCCAATGGCTCGTACATGATAACTAATGGACTGATATGGATCTAGCAATAAGCATCCACAGAGACCTGAAGCTTACCATGTATTGGCCATTCAAAGTGATTCTAAGGGATTTAAAGCAAAACTTTAGATTTAGAAGCCATTTATGAACTCCAACTACCTGTATTTAATGCACGGGAGTTTTCCACTTTTGCATCTGGACTTTTCACCTAGCTTCCTTCACCCAAGAAACAAAAAGCCTAGCCACTCATCCTCTGAGAAAACATCTCAGAGAATGTTTGACTAGCAAGAAAATGAAAATGAAAGAGAAGGAAAAACAGAGCAAGGCTCTGTATATTCTATATATTGATATATCTATATTACATACTTCTATATCTATATCTCCGTTTATTACGACGGATGCAAGGGAATATATATAGAGAAGTTTTTCCAACCTTCCTAGCTAAGAAATCTTATGGTTGGTGGATTACAAGGAGAAGAATGGAAATTTATACAAAAATATCTAAAAGAAAATATCTCGTGTGGAGTCGGCAAAACAGAGCAGATTTCGCACCACGCATGGGCTGGTGCGAAATTGGAAGGTGTTGTGCGAATTTCGCACAACCTGAAGGTGTTGTGCGAGTTTCAAGGTGTTGTGCGAATTTCGCACAAGCCTGGAGCAGTTGTCTTCCGAAGGCCATATATTCCTCATTTCAGCTCCAAATCATACACAGTTTGAAGCGTTGGATTCTTGACTTCCTGAGCTTTGAAATGGTATATAGCATGTAGAAAATGGACTTCGGAAAGTGCTCCAAAAGTGCGAAGGAAGACTATAGCTGCTGTCCTCTGTTTTCTTCACTTTGTTTGTTTTTTCTCTTTGCTTCTTCTTTGCTTCTCTCCTTTACTTGGCTTGTCTTAATGATCCAAAAAGCTGTCAAAACACTAAAACTAGCCACAAATATGATTAGAAGTCATTGCTAGGTCCTTAACATGCCAATTGGGATAAAGATGGAGAACTACTACACAAAAGTGCTTAAAACATAATGAATTAAAGACGCAAAATGACACTTTTTGGGTAGTAATCAATTATCCACTTTCTTTTTTATATTTCTTTTACATAAGATATATTAATCCTAAATTAAGATGTAGGTTTGTGGACCCCGTATTTCGGCTCGATGTGTTGCCACTCGATGGCGAGCTCGATTTTTATTTGAAAAATGATTTTATTTATTAAGAAAATGACCTAGAGTCGCCACTTATTTTTTATTTTTTTTTAAAAGGTAAACAAAATAAGAAAGAAAACCCTAAGTGCGACTCCTCATTTTGGAAAAGGTGGTCTATGACAAACCGGATCGGGCTCGGGGGTCAGGTTACTTATCGGGAAGGTACGACAAAGACCGTAGCATCTCTCTAAGTCCTTAAAGTCAGGTCTCTACTAGTAAAATGAAGTTGATGTGGCAATCGATAAGAAAATCGATGGATACTCAAATCGATCATGCACATATGAGAATCAGAACATGTGTAGAGAAAGACTAGAGTGAGAGTGGGTGCGTATATGGGCAACGAGCCATTACACGCTATCAAGAAATGAGGTTAGTGTACAAATAACAGACATAAAACATAGCTCACGTGCCACCAAATCAAGTACGAAATCACCATATATTACAATTCAATCAAATTGATTTTCAAAGGAAACATCCAATAATGTTGGGCCTCCACCAAACCCCGTTTATTTTTGCATGAATTAATTCCATAAATTCTATCACTTGGAATTACGGAATTTGATTCTTGCTTATCTTTTAAAACATTTTAAAAATCAAGAAATGTGAAAATTGCTTGCCAGAAAGAGAAACGACAGCAAAACTTATTGAAAACGCGATTTTTGATAATCTAAAACTATAAGGAATGGAAAAAACAAAGAAATGAATTATTTGCAAAACCAAGATTAGAAAAAATATTTACAAAATGGAGGTAGAGAAAAACGTTTTCAAAATCAGGGGAAGAAATAGGAGATGACACGTGGTTCAAAAGGTGACCAAGCACTTGACACACCATGTGAACAAGAAACCTGCAGAGTGGATCCAGGGTGTGGGTACCGAAGCTGGGCATGAGATAATCAGTGCAAATAAGGTAAATAGAGAAGTTAGCTATAAACTTCTCAATGACATCCTCTCGTGCAGGATCAAGTACCTTGAGGTTGTAAACTGAGTCACTGTCAAACAACAACACAAGATCATAAACGAAGGGTCCCATTTCCAACTTTGCAAAAAGGATATCCTCATACGAACCAACTTTGTCACCCTTCTAAACAAGCTATACGGAGACAATTGCCACCACTGCATCCTTATTGATCTTGATGGGGATACTGAACATCTGGACGAAGGCAACATACACAAGATCTAGCCCTGCGCTTCTAGGTTGAGCGACAACATATTAGTCACTTTGTCACTCACTCCTTTCAAACATCCCTTCGTGAACATCAACCCAATGTCTCTCACAAGTGAAAGAATGCGACATAGAATGATCCCATTACTCATCCTTGGTTTGAACCGCTTGTTCGGAACAAGGATAACCATTGGGTGGAATGAGTGAAGCATAGAGGCTATGCACCAATAAAGGGTGGCTCACAATGGAAACGCTGGTTAAGACGCCGACGATTTCCCCGACGGAGTGCAAATCAAAGAAGCAGATTAATAGAGACATTACCAGTGCAAACCTCTCCATCTCTGATAAGCCTACTAGCGGTCATCAATGGGATTACCCATTCCACACAAGAAATAACTCAATTTACTTATTTTTGCGCCGTTCAGAACACTCGTGTCTGCCATTGAAGCCACTGTATATAGGTTATCCACTATATGCTCACTCTTGGATGCCCTTGATGAATTGCTTAAGCTCCGCAACTGCTTTGTTCCTCCATTTCGGTCGTTGACCATCACAGTGACAAAGAGCTATGTGTCATCACCTTGAACTAAATAGTTATGGACCTCGTCGCATGAAGACAATCAAAATATGAGGCGGAAATGAGGAACATGGTGGTGAGTTGATGAACATGGGTAGGTTGGGCAGTGGTGTGGATTTAAAGGATATGAAGGATAAATATTGGTGGGTATGGAAGGTGCAGTGAAATAGATGATGAATGATGAAGTGGGCACAGTGATGGACAAGATGGGTTGGAGATATGAGTAGTGGGTTTGAAAGAATTGGTGGCATGCATGGACATGGAAAATGTGGGCCGTGAGTGATTGCATGGAATGGTGAAAACGATGAGAGAAATGGGGTTGTGTGCATGGCGATAGTATTGGCTACTTGCAGTGGGTGAAATTGATGAAGAAAATAGGTATGATGAGCGAGGGTGTGAAAGAAATGAGGGTGGCCATGCATAGGGTTCAGTGGGTGTGAAACAGTGGGCTTGGAAAGAGAAATGTGGTAAAAAAAAAAAAAAGAATGGGTAAGTGGAGTATTGAGGGTGGTGATATGGGTTCAGTGGGTATGAGAATATGGGTATGCGGGGTAGGGATGCAGATATAAGTGATGATGGGTATGATAAAAGTGAAGTATGGATAGATATAGGAATTCATGCATGAGGAAATGAAGTTAAATGGTAGGGAATGAATGGTGAATAATGGGTATGTGCGTGAAAGATTTAATGGGTGTGTAGGGGTGTGGTAGAAAGGAAATAGGTTTGGTGTGTATGGAGTGTGATAAATGGTGCATGGAGGTATAGTGAGTGAGGGTGTGAATGATGGGTATATGTGGAGACAAGTGTGAGAAGGTTGATGGGAAATGGGTATAGGAATAATGGCCGGGTTTGCATGGTTCTCATGCACATGGATAGGTGAATTTGGGACCTTAATGAAGGCTTTGGATGAATTTTAGACTGCCATGCATGCGTAGGGTTCCATGGATATTGAGTCAAGGCATACTATTGGAGGAGTAAGAGCAGAAGACTTCACCATTTTGAACACTTGGGACTATTGGTGTAGGTGTGGAGCTACCAGGCAAAAAAACTCTATCTACTGGATGGAAGAGCGACCCTAACAACAATATATGCAATATGAAGCACATCTGGTGATCCAACGAATGTGATATTGTCAACTGAAGATATTAGTGCTTTTCCCATTTTTAGGAGGTTTCCATCTTCTTCTTCACTCAATTGACCATTGTTTATTTATCGAGAGATATATCCACAGGCTACGCAAGGCTGAAGAATCAATGGATTTATCCAAAATGCTGTTGTTCAGAGCTAAACTTGGGCATATTTCTTTTCTCATCTTCTTCGCATATCTTTCTTTTTCTTTCAACTCTGATGACCCATCCCTTCTCGCATTGAAAGCAACCATTGTGAGCGATCCACCTAAGGTCCTTGACATATGGCTCGAGCATGACTTGGTCTCTTGTCACTTGGTTGGGATCTCCTACAGCTTTATGAGCCAAGTTCTCTGCATTTCTCTTTTGAAGACATGTTTGCTGCTGTCTTTGTTGACGTGATAGGTCGTGATGATGGAATTGGAATTTTTTGTCGTTCCATTGACAAGTCACCCATGCATCCCATAAAAAATTCTAGATTCCTCTCCATATACGAATTAGTTGACAATTGTAGCCAATCATAATCACAATGGGTCACCGGTATATCCACTTCCAGTTCTATCATAAAGGCACTGATAAGGGCTAAGTTTGACGTTTTGATGGGTATGGAAAGGGGTGAAGGATGATCATTCAAGTTGATATTAGGTGCATGTGGAGAATGGAAGGGAAATGAATTAAAAATGGGCTAAGTGCAGTTTGCAAGGTGATGAGCAGTAAGCAGGAATGTATTGTGATGAACAAGTTTGATAAACAGGAAGGACGACAACTGATGGGTATTTGGAAAGCATGGGTCATGATGGGTGGTAAGGCTATAGGCACGTGGGGGGTATTAGTGGGTCTGAAAGTTGGTTAGGATGAGAAGGGGGTAATGTGAAAGAGATAAGTTGGAAAATTTTCAAAAGCTTGATAGGGTCATGCATGCAAAGAGATGGATGTTGAATAAAATCCAGAAAATAAAAATAAAAATAAAACCCAAGACGCCATTATAGCCATTCTACCAACAGTCCATCCTCAACTGAATCATGTAGAATTTTTGTAAGGACCGGCTATCCACGGGCTGCATCACCAATTGATTGAAATAAATCCCAAGCATCTTTCGAACATTTTCTCTACAAGCTCCATACATCCTATGAGACTAGAATAAGTGAGGAGATTCTTGGCATTAACTGCGTTGGGTTAGACTCAGGTGGCACAACCTTGAAATATCTCACATCTCTACCTCAAGGCATTTTTGGATGCCTTCCAAGTTATTCTCTGCTTGAGTGTTACCAATATTCCTCATCGTAGATTCATATTCAGTTGGATTAGAAAAAAATGTTTTCATTTCTACTGATATTTTCTCTAGCAAACCTTCCTCATTAGATAAATTCATTTCCTCATGACCACAATCACCAGTCCATTGAGCCCGAGATATTGTCTGAACAGCTTCCAAACCTAATTTCAACCAATACGTTAGAGCCTTAGCTCAAACACTGACCTAAGCTCTCAAACAGAACGCCATGGGAGCTTCCGTAGGGTGATGGCTATGACACTTCGCTAGCTAGATGAACTCCAACTCACTGAATGGGCGATAAGACACATGAATCCCAGAGGCTTTGCTACTGAACTTTTTCAAAGGCATCCCAATGCAGGAAACCAACCCAAACATGATACTCACTCTAAAAATACCGGAGATAGGCGACACGGTGAAGGAAAACAGAGCATGTGAAAGAAGAAGTAATACGGCTAAATCTGGCTCTCTTCCATGAAAATCAACGAGAGTTAAGAACCGGTGGAAGGTTTTTGAGTGATTTTAACACACAAACAAATAACATAATCATAATGTAACTCATACAGGGGAAAACAGAGACTAAACAAACGGAAGCTGAGAAATAAGTTTAACACATTAGACAGCCAAAATAAGCATCCAAATATTAGGAAAAAAACATGGAATGACTGAAATAATGGAGAACTTAAGGTGTAAAAATAGCTAAACCTAAGCGATCATTTCGATCAAAAGTCACTTGGTTTTCAGCAAGCCATAACCTCTCTCCTCTATTCCTTGCTTCTTCTATGAAAGCTCTCTCCTCTCAGGTTCCCTCCTCTCAAGCCAACATAGTCTCCTCTTTTCTCTCAGGTTACCATCTTCTCTCTTTTCTGTAACCTCAAACTTGCCTCCCAAGCTAAAGGAAATCTCTCTAAAAAAAAAAAAAATCTCCTCTCTGTTGATGCCTGAATGCCCTCTCCCTCTCACCTCTCACTTTTTCTTCCACTCCCCTGTTTTTGTCTTCCCCCGCAAGCCACTACTCGCTCCCTTGTTCATCGCTCAACAAGTACGTCATCTTCAACCACCACCATGGGCGAGCTGTTGATGTTCGCCACACGTCCATGCATGGAGCCTCCCGAGAGATGTCCCCCCACTTCCAATGAAAGACTCTCCAACTTCTTAATAAAATCAAATAAAAAACTAAAACCATTTGGTTAACAAAAAATGGGGTCTACAAGGTTATTTTTCGTCAACTTTTTATTTTTTTTATATTACTTATTTTGCAAAATATTTTTTTTTGTTATAAAATTAAATTTGTGGTGTATATATATATATATAATTTTTATATTGAATGACATAATATAAAAAATTTTATTTATAATTTTTAAATATTTTAATCACGAATATTAAATGTAAGAGAAATTTCATGTTTTTTTAAATAAAAATGTTAGAATGCAATATAATTTTTATTTTAAACATTGAAAAATAATATGTATTTCGTTTTATTTGTTTATTTATTTTACAAATTAAATATAAATTTTATCTCATTGGATATACTACCTTAAGATATTATATCTATTGGATTTAATATACAAGGATATCATATCCCATTGGAAACCATATCCTAGATTATGCATTTCCTATCTAATGAGATATAATATCCTAAGATGTATATATCTATCATATCTTATTCTGCCAACCAAACGTAGTATAAGAGCGAGAGAGTGGGGGGTTATATAAGCTTCTTGTGGGCTTAAGTGACTTAAGCCCATCTTAGGCTTGGGTAATTTAATCTAGTCCACTTGGATCCTAATGGATTAATTAGCCCTATTGGGCTCCAATTAATCAATTAGCCTAATCTAAAGAGACCATCTACAAACTCTTGTGCTATTAAAATCTTCATATTACTCCATTCTAAGCCTTGAATCATTAGGTTGCATCTAAGACAATCTTAGGGATCTTTAGATCTACGCAATTGAAATGTTCAAAACATTGAATCATAGATTTAGGTGCTTCGAAAAACTTTACTAGTGATATGGATGTTCCTAGTTCAATTCTAGTCTATGAAGAGGGTTGTGCAGATTTCAAAAACCTTGCAATTTTTTGCTCAATGGCCTTTTCTTAGATCTTAGCATGTAAAGATGGTGGAATTCTCTCTATATGG
>JAAKHE010001232.1:64319-75963 GCA_011039315.1 Vitis labrusca | reverse complement strand
CTCGCAAGAGATAACTAATGGATGCCTCCTAGGAGTCCAAAAGCTTACCAAGTGTTGGCTATTCTAGAAAATCCTACCCTGAAGTCACCTCCCAGAGGCTCGCAAGGGGTAAACTAGTGCACTTTCATGGTTGGAAATCACTTGCCTTACCAAGTGTTGGCCCAGGTGACTTTAAGGTGTTTTAAGTTAACTAAAAACATAGAAATCATTAAAGGATTTCACTTCCTCTTCATTAATAGCTAAAACCACAAAGCTTTGCATTCTTGCACCTGGAACCTCCCTCGGCAACCTTAGCTCCAAGGAATTAGAGGTTTAGTTACTCATTCTCTGGGGAAAACTCCTCAAAGAATTCATAACTTAGAAATAAAAATGAAAATACAAAGTGAGAAGGTAAGGCAGTAGAAAGAAAATAGACTTTACTTGCTTACCCAAACGTTTACAAAAGGAACTCCCCCCCGAGAACAGGCTCCCGAGAGGTATATATATGAACATAATATAAAACTAATTATTACATTGATATTTAGTCTTTTTACTAACTTAAAAGCTAAGGAATCATGTAATTGGTGGCTTAAAAGGAGTATTTTGGGCTTTAGACAACAAAAATCTAATGGAAAATATCTCCCAATGTCGGTAGCAAATATCGGGAGGCTTCAGGAACCATTTCGCAGGAGAAAAATGGTGTCTGCGAGATTTCGCAGACACTCAAGAGGGCTGCGAAATATTTTCGCAACACCAAGCTATCTTCACAAGGCTGCGAAGTTGGCTTCTACCTTGAGGTTCCAAGCTTCCTTCTCACGGCATAAATCGTGCATCGTCAGAAGGAGAAACACCTTACTGTACAAAAATGCTGCGAAATCACTTCGCAACAAAAGGGTGATTTCGCAACACTTTGCAAAATGCTTCCTTCAACTCGGAGTGATTGGCTTGTAATGGCTACAATTTCTTCGTTTCAACTCCGAATTGCACAACGTTTGAAGAATTGGATTTTTGACTTCCTGAGCTTTGAAATGGTATATAGCATGCATCATTTGGACTTCAGAAAGTGCTCCAAAAGTGGCTGCTACGACTGTCATCAAGAATATGCTTTATGGCAGATTCTTTTTGCTTTTTCTCCTTGCAATCCGGATTTACTCTTGGCAAATGACTTCTCAACTTTGCCCACGATTCCTCATAGCTCTCCTCAGTCTTGACTTGCTTTGGTGATCAAAATACTAACAAAAACACCAAAACTTACACAAAGTGATCAAAATTGCTTTCAAGGGTCCTTAACATGCTAATTGAGTTAAAAGGCCTAAACTACTACTCAAAAGTGTTTAAAAGGATTAATTATAGGCTATCAAATAGCACTTTTTGAGTAGTAATCATATTTATGCCACCTTTTGAGGTTCATTTATTGGGTATATTTGTCATTGTGGGGTTTTGTGAGTTTTTATGAGTTTTTCAGTCCTTGAGCCACTCTTGTTATGCATTTGGAGTGTCGAGGGTTCATATGAGAGTTCTATGAGATCCTATGCTTTTTCGATCATGTTTGATATATACTAGGTATGAGAGATGAGTAATCTTTTTACTAGGGTCTCCGGATCATTGCCTTACCCACCATTCCATCATTGGTGATATGACTTTCCTTTATAGTACTAACATGGGTTGACCATCACTTGTTCCACTTTCTCATTGCTTTCTTTTGTATCCCATTACCTCTTTCCAGATCTTTGTTCCACCTTTTATTCATTCCCTACATAATGATGCCCATTACTGATTTGATACCTTCTTCACATCTTCACATATTTCATTGATGGTTTGACCATTCATCCGTTCTCTCATTTCGTTATCGACATTTCCTTTGGTTACTTCTAAGTCCATGACTCATGAGATTTTTCTATGCATTACATCTTGTACACGAGGGTACGGGTTTGATCATTGGGTATTTGAGCCTAGTTTCCCTTCATTTCTTTCACCCTATCACCTTGGCCTACGTTACGTCCCGTGTCTTAAGACCACCCTGAGGCCACGAGATCAGACGTTATCTTTGACAGTCTTCACTTAGATAGACTTTTATAGATTGGTTGAAGTATAGTCGTTACTATGTTCTCTTTTATGGAAGATACTTTTGGAAGCATTTGGTCTCTCTCTTGCTTGGCATATTGATGTTTTGATGGATTTTTGGGTTTGGAGAAAGTTCATTGAGGATATCGGATTTATCATTTTGTCGTGCACCAGACATCCACACTGGGGCATATTTCCCCATCTCGAGATTGCCACATCCCTCATCATTTTGGCTATTCATTTGAGGTTAGATTTAGAGTGTCTCCCTTGAGGCATTGGTCGATACTTTATTCTGACTTCCTAGCAGATTATTGTTGAGCTAAGGACAGTTGATTGATGATGTTGGATTCATCCTTTGGTTGTGCATTATATATTCACACTGGGGCATATTCCCCCCTTCCTCCGAGATTCTTATCTGTTATTGTATACGGTACGAGGATAGATGATCATTGTTAGTTTGTTTACCTCACGACTTCGACATTAGGTTATCCACACTAGGGCATATTCCCCTCTCCTTGACGAGATTTATTTGGGCAGTGATATGAGAATGGATGATTGGTGTCGGTTATTTAGCTTATGACTTTGACATCAGGTCTCATACTGGGGCATATTTCCCCATTTTCTTTGAGTATCCTTGAGTTTGGGACAGTAGCCAGTTTGGTTTCAGATTGAGTACTAGCCCTGAGCTTTCAATGATTGACTGTATCAGGACCCCCCTATATGGATTTGTTGAGATAGAGATAGATCACATCAGGTTTCACCCGAGGAGCATGGATGGATCCTTTAGCTAGATGCTCATGAGATAGATTGTTTTCTTCATTGATTATCTTGTGGATCGGGTTATCTAGATGAGCAGTATTTTCGCGCACTTTGAGTTTTTCTTTTAGATGAGTCACGATATACACACTCCGAGATTTACCTTTCGAGGTTTGTCGCCAGAGCAGCTTGTGAGACATAGAGAGCTCTTTTAGTTCAGATTTTTCAGAGGTTTGTCACGATGCATCAGTTACAGACACCTTGATTTTAGCGAATGATTGATTTATTGGTTGTTTCAGCACTGCGAGCACCTTGGATACTGGGGCATATTTTCTTTCCTAAGCTTACAAGTCTAGCCCTTAGCATTTCGATCACACGACTTTGATCCATTTGCTTCTTATCCACTTCTGACTTAGTCTCCATTTCTTTTCCATTTAGAGCCTCGAGCTCTCGACCTAGAGTCGATTTTCCATTTATGACCTAGAGTCATTTCTTTTCCATTTAGAGCCCGAAGCTCTCGACTCAGAGTCGATTTTCCATTTAAAGCCCAGAGCTCTCGACCCAGAGTCGATTTTCCATTTAGAGCCCAGAGTTCTCGACCCAGAGTCGTTTTTCATTTATGACCTAGAGTCATTTCTTTTCCACTTAGAGCCTAGAGCTCTTGACCCAGAGTCATTTATTTTCCATTTAGAGCCCAGAGCTCTCGACCCAGAGTCGATTTTCCATTTAGAGCCCAGAGCTCTCGACCCAGAGTCGTTTTTCATTTATGACCTAGAGTCATTTCTTTTCCATTTAGAGCCCAGAGCTCTTGACCCAGAGTCATTTCTTTTCCATTTAGAGCCTAGAGCTCTCGACCTAGAGTCATTTCTTTTCCATTTAGAGCCCAGAGCTCTCGACCCAGAGTCATTTCTTTTCCATTTGGAGCCTAGAGCTCTCGACCCAGAGTCGATTTTCTATTTAGAGCCCAGAGCTCTCGACCTAGAGTCGATTTTCCATTTAGAGCCTAGAGCTCTCGACCTAGAGTCGATTTTCCATTTAGAGCCCAGAGCTCTCGACCCAGAGTCGTTTTTCATTTATGACCCAGAGTCATTTCTTTTCCATTTAGAGCCTAGAGCTCTTGACCCAGAGTCATTTATTTTCCATTTAGAGCCCAGAGCTCTCGACCCAGAGTCGATTTTCCATTTAGAGCCCAGAGCTCTCGACGCCTAGTCGATTTTCCATTTAGAGCCCAGAGCTCTCGACCCAGAGTCGGTTTTGCATTTAGAGCCCAAAGCTCTCGACCCAGAGTCATTTCTTTTCCATTTAAAGCCCAGAGCTCTCGACCCAGAGTCGTTTTTCATTTGTGACCCAGAGTCATTTCTTTTCCATTTAGAGCCTAGAGCTCTCGACCCAGAGTCGATTTTTTCACTTATGACCTAGAGTCATTTCTCTCATCTATGACCTAGAGTCATTCTTTCTGTGTAAAGCCTTGAGCTCACGACCTGAAGTTATTCTGTTTTTGTGATTGCGTCCCCGTGTTTAGTTATTCTCGTCATGTGATAGGACAAAATCTCAGGTCCTTCTCTTTTAGTTCTTCGGTATAGTTCACTTCGTTCCGCTCATTATTCGTCTTTTACTCACATTCCCTACACTCGTGATCTCTACCGAAGAGGGGCATATTTGTAGACCCTCTATTTTGTCTTCCTCGCACATGTCGTTTATAGCAATTCCCTAGTGGCCCATTAATACTCGTGTAGCCTATCTTTTCTAAGCCACCTCGGAGACTTTGGTTGAGGGATTATCTGACCCCTTATTGTGACCCTTGGCAGCCCTAACTTAGACTTAGGCTTTTCTTGCTTTTTTTAGGATAGCACTTAGGCACCCTAGGCCAATTTAGGTAACCCTAGGCCCATTTAGGTATCCCTAGGCCCACTTAGTACCCTAGGCCCACTTAGATCACTTTAGGCCCACTTAACCGCCTTAGGCTCACTTAGGCATCTTAGGCCCACTTAGGTTACCTTTTAGGGAATTTTTGCATGCTTGCATGGTTGGTATGGATTGCTTTTTTGTACGGCTTGCATGACTTGCATGACTCGTTTATTATGAAGTTGCATATCTTGGCTTTTTATTATTATATTTTTGTTTATTTTATTTATTATTTTGTCTATTTCCTCCTTTATTTTATTTTCCTATTATTTTGTCACATTTTCGTAATACTTGTCCTTGATAATCTAATAATTTTGTTTAAATGTTTTATTTATTTACGTATTTATTTATTTATTATTATTATTAGTATAGTTACTTTTACTGATTTTTTTTATCATAGATTAGCCAAACGGAGGACTTGGAGCACATTTTTGGAAAGGAGTTGGGTGCACATTCTGGAGGATTCTGAGCACGTTTCTATGAAATTCTGTAGGCTGATATTTGATAGAACCCATGGATAAGGAAGGTTATGCATTTTTTGGAATGATGGATCATTTAGTGTTTTAGAAGGAATGAATGAATAGAGAATATCTTTGGGAAGGTGACTCAGCAACACGCAACTGCTGGCTAGCTCTCTCCGGGTTGGTGAGTGATTTTTCCTTGAAGGTGGAGTCAACGAGAAGGTGCAGAACACGCTCATGGAAAGGGATCACGCCGGTTTTGGAAGGGTGGATTCAGGGCATGATAGAAGGACACTCATGGGAATGAATGAAGACAGTTTTGTGGGGAAGATACAGAGGAAGAGAAGGGTTTTTTTTTAGGGAAAGGAAATTTTCAAAAAAAGGAAAAAAAAAAAAAGAAAGAAAGAAAAGGGGGGAGCGGGCTGCTGTAGAAGGAGGAGGATTTTTTTCTGATCACCGAATTGAGAGAGATTTTTTCTGATCACCGGATTAAGGAAGGGGCAGCCACATCATTCTAGGGGCCGAAAGTCGCAGCCACACCTGCAAGTGAACGCATACACAGGCCGCACCATCTACCACATAGTCCAGGGAAAATTCACGTCTTTGAGAGAGGAACGATCAGCTGGCGGGACCATTCTCCAAGAAAGGGAGAATAATCCTCTCCATCTTGCAGTGGTTTTTTTCGGACAGAAAGGAAGAATAGATTGTGGCATTGCATCAACACGGCATGACCTAACGTTTTCTGTGAGCTTCAGTTTTCAGAATTAGAAAAAGCACCACCTCCACGCTGCAACCTGTTGCCACCTGCCCCTAAACACCATAACAGACATGCACCAATAGAGCCTCCACGAGTGGCACTTTTGAGCACCATCTCCATGCTGCAACCTATTGCTACCTGTCCCTAAACACAACAGCAAACCAAACACCATTCGGATTGGTGGTTTCTGCATGTTGATGGGGCCTCCCGCTCGTCCGAATCAGGAGTCAGACTCTTCCTCAAAACACCAACCGGAGAACGGTTGGAGCAATCCATCCGTCTGGGATTTCCTACATCAAACAATGAAGCTGAATATGAGGCCATCATATCCGGATTAAGCCTTGCAATCACCCTCAACGCCTTAAAAGTCAAAATCCACAACGACTCCCAACTCATCGTGGGGCAAATACGAAAAGAGTACGAGGCCAAGGACGAGTGCATGGCCAAATACTTATTGAAAGTACAAGAATCACTAAGTCGGCTGGGAGAGTGGGTCATTGAGAAAATCCCAAGAATGGAAAATGTGCAAGCCGACGCTTTGGCAAGAATAGCCGTATCATTTCCCGTGAAAGAGTCAAAGATGCTACCTATATACGTTCAAGCCACTCCCACCATCGCTGAATCATACGTTTGCAATGTGGGCCCAAAGGAATACGACTGGGCGGTTGACATCAGAGCCTATTTACAAACGGGGGCACTGCTTGAAGATCCTAAACACACTCACAAAGTTCGAGTGCAAGCATCCTGCTTTACCCTAATCGTGGATGATCTCTATAGGCGATCCTTCGGAGGTCCGTATCTCATATGCTTGACCCAGTCGGAAATCCAATATGTTCTATCCGAACTTCATGAAGGCATTTGCGGAAACCACTCGGGGGGCCGAACCCTGGCGCACCGAGCACATTCGCAAGGATATTATTGGCCCACCATGAGGCAGGACACAGAGATTTATGCCAGGAAATGCGACAAATACCAAAAATACGCGCCAATCCCACATATGCCCGTTGAGACATTAAACTCAGTGACAAGCCTTTTGCACAATGGGGGATGGATATCGTGGGACCCTTACCCACTGCAACCGCTCAGAAGAAGTTTCTACTCGTTGCCATCGATTACTTCAGCAAGTGGGTGGAAGTCGAAGCCTACGCAAGCATCAAGGACAAGGACGTCAATAGGTTCATTTGGAAAAATATAGTGTGCCAATTTGGAATCTCCCAGGCAATCATAGCTGACAATAATCCTCAGTTTGATAGCTTTGCCTTTAAAGCTTTTTGCGTGGAACTTCACATCAAAAACCTGTATTCCACGCCGCGGTACCCTCAGGGCAACGGTCAAGCGGAGGCGACCAATAAAACCTTATTGAGTGAGTTAAAGAAACGATTGGAAAAAGCCAAAGGAAAAGTGGGTAGAAGAGCTACCCGGCGTCCTATGGGCCTATCGAACCACACCCGGAAGGCCGACAGGGAATACCCCGTTCGCCCTCGCATATGGAACAGATATCGTCATCCTAACTGAAGTTGGTATGCCCACAACCCGAACTGTCGTCCAAGGTCAAAGAAATGAAGACGACGAACTTGCAAGACACTTGGATTGGGCGGATGAGACTAGAAAAGCGGCATCCATCCGGATGGCCGCATATAGACAGAAGGTAGCTGCATATTATAATAGGAAGGTGCGACCTCGGGTTTTCAAAGAAGGGTCATTAGTGCTTAGAAAAGTCTTTGAAAACACGGTTGAAAAAGGAGCCGAAAAACTTCAAGCCAATTGGGAAGGTCCTTATGTAGTGTCAAAGGCCAACGAAAATGGGTCGTACCATTTTGCAAACTTTAAATGGAACCCCCCTACTCCGCCCTTGGAATGTAACCAATCTAAAGCAGTACTACCAATGAAAGCCAAGATGGAAGTACAATGTATAGAAGTGTGTTTTATTAATAATTATGAATTATAAACAAAAGATGTTCTCCGGACTACTTGTACAGAGGGAAATAGCAATAAGAGTTACAAAAAGAAAGCTCTCATTGGGAAGGCTTGCGGCGTAGCTTTTCCTCTTCGCCCGGAGGAATCGAAGGAACGTCACGTTTGATGCCATTCTTCTTCATGCAGCAACGGTAGCCGAAGAAATACATCTCGTCCACCTACTTCTGATATTCTGTCTTGAGTTCCTCCCTTTGCAAGGCAAACTCGGCCTTCAACTCTTCTTTTTGTGCTATTAGGCGCAACTGCAAGCTCTGTTTCTGCTTCCTCTCAATTGACACCTTAGTTCGGAGCTGTCTCACTTCCCCCCTTAGTTGGGTCATCCCGTCCTCAGCCTCATTCAGGCGGGTTTCTGTAGCTTCCTCCCGGCTCTTAGCCTCTTCTAGCTTAATCCGGAGAGCCTCGTTGTCATCCTGAGACCTCTTTAAAGCTTCGGCATTCTCTTCGGAGGCTCTCCGGGCAGCGGTTAAGTTTGCTTCAACCTGCTCCAATCTCGAGCGCAACTCCTCCTCACCACCCATGCGATGGGAGACGAAGGCCTTCATATGATCAGCAATCCTCAGCAGGTCTGAAAAAAGCTTGCGTTGTTGAACCATGCCGCGAATACCACTCACCAGTTGCAGAAAAACCCAAAACGACAAATTCAAACATCTGCCATGCGAAAAATGCACCAGTATGGCAAGAAAAATCAAGGAGATTAAGCTATACCATTTTCGTCGTTTCAAGTATTTTTGCTGAGGGCAGAGCGACATCTGAGCCGGAAGGAATCTGCCTTAGCATTTCTCCCAACTCCGCATAATTGAAAGGGCTAGCAAAGTTACAAGCTGCATCATCTGCTGAATTCCCCATGTCGAGTCGTTATTGTGTGGCTTCTCCCTCGGAGCCGGACCCTCTTTGTTTACGGCAGGCTGAACACCTCTAGGCGAATCCTCATCCTGGATGAGCACTAGATCGGATGGATTCTCTCCTGCTATCTCCGTCTGATGCCCCTCCGGATGATCCTCCCGAGTGGATGAGCAATTGACCTCAATGGTTTCTAGAAGGCGATTCTGAAGCCTCCTGCTAATGCCGGTCGTTAAATCGCGAGCCGGACGTGACCTCCTCGTGGCTGACCCTTTCACCGGTACAAGTGCAAGGGAACTTGGCTCACAAGGGGGCAAATCTTGCCTCTCGGCCCTTACTTCTTCCATCGGAGTGGCCGTAAGAGGCATCGGGTTAAGGCAAAAGGCCCCAGCTACTTCACCCGCCGGCTTATTCACAACCACCAATCCCATACCATCTGCATCCGGGTGAGAAGAGCCGAGCTGATCTAGTGAAGCTTCTTCCTCAACCGGAAGAGCCAACCGTTCATACGCAAGAACTGAAGGCCCCGATCCGTATTGACCAGGAATATGTTC
The DNA here is from genome assembly GCA_011039315.1 of Vitis labrusca. Classification (NCBI taxonomy): domain Eukaryota; kingdom Viridiplantae; phylum Streptophyta; class Magnoliopsida; order Vitales; family Vitaceae; genus Vitis; species Vitis labrusca. The sequence goes on along the minus strand of JAAKHE010001232.1, from coordinate 66,670 downwards.
AGGAAGGCCTGATTCGCTTGAAGAAGCGAACGAAGAGGAGAGAACTGGAGATCTTATTACTATTCTCTTTTAGGGAACCTTCTTCTTCTTTTCCGCTAGGGTGCGAGCCGGAGGAAAAGGCGCGGGACGTTTATCACCGGGTGCCCTCCGCAAAGTTCCCTCTTGCCTTTTCTCCTCCCGTTGGTTGAGGCGTTCTTGGCATGCCTAGACGTCTGCCTCACGCACCTCCGAGTAGAACGGAAGATCTTTGAGAACAAATGAGAACAAAGTGTTCTCCAGCCACCACCTTTTTGGGTAGTCGCCTTGGTATTATGTTGTGTACGTACGGTTGGGACACTTGGGTAATCGAGCGAAGATTCTATGCGGAGAGAAGCGTCTGACAGCTCCTCTCGCCCGCCGCTATCTCGAACAACTTGTTCAATCGGTCGAACGAAGCTTTGTCCACCCACTCTACCAACTTACCCCTTTTATCCGTGCCTGCACCCAAGAGAACAAAGCATGTCAGCCACCTAACAATGCTGACCTAACTCGCAACCGCGAGAGGATAGGGAATAGCCTATTCATACCCGGAACCTTCAATGACTGGTTGGGAACAAACTGCTTATCCGGATGCACCATCAAACCCACCCATGGGCCCTTGACTAGCACATGTCCTCTGGCAGCCCCCTTGGTCGAGTCAGGAAGGCCAGTCACCAGCCGAAGTGATGGAATACTGGCGGCCAAACTAAAGATATCATTCTTCGCCTTCTTGATGGAGTAGATGAAAAGAACCTCCAGTAGGGACAAGCCCAAGCTGAACAGCATGTCCAGAATGCTGCAACCCATCAGTACCCGAACAACCTTGGGATGGATCAAAGCCGGAGGAATCTTGGTGTAGTGGAGGAATTGCTTGAAAAGTGAAGGGAGCGGAAGACGAAGTCCCACATTGAACTGTTCTTTGGTGAAGCAAATGGAGTTGTCCCCCGACTTGATAGTAGACACGACATTACCCTCTAGCAGCTGAACAGACACTCCGTTTGAGATACCGAAGCAATCTCGAAACTCCTCCTCGCTTAGAAGCTCAGTATGTTTGGCTCACCCGCCTGAGCCACCTTGCCCAGCTGCGCTAGTCGCCACAATTCCCTTCTTCGAAGACATCATCGATTGTGCAAAACCTGCGTTACAAGAAAGCACCGATCAAAGCACGTTTGATGCAAGTCGCATCATAAAAGCCATAAACCCATGAACCCTAACTCAAGGATCATAGCGACACCTCGCAGACCCGCCAGAAAAAACCATCCCCTCAATAACCTCATATTCAAAGAAACCTCTGAAAACCCCCAAAATACGCCAGGAACACCTTGTCAGTCCCTAAGGCAACCCAGCCCCAGCAAGATGATCTCTTTGAGACTCTGACTCTGACAGAAACGTCCTTTATCGCTCACTTCTACCAACCTAACCCATCCCCTTAATGGCAAACAAACAACATCACAAGTAGCAAGGTGAAAGAGAAAGAAAGAGTGAAGTGGCAAACCTTTCAAAGATTTTTGAGAAAAATCGAAGACCGGTCGCCGCGCTTTCGATCTTTTTCTGAAGCCTTTTTGGAAGCACTTGGGAGGCTGAGGGCAAACTGAAAAGTGTCATCAGAGGGCTCTAGGCCCCTATTTAAAGGAACAAAACCCTTGAAATTCCCTAAACGACAGGAAACCCAATCGCACCAAGTTCCGAAACGACACACCATCTGGCAGAATTTTCAAAGTCAACGCGCCTCATTAGCTCCCACAACGAGAAAATGCCACGTGCCATTGGTTTCCATATGAAAGAGAAATTTTGTAAAGATAACATTTTTATCCTTTCTTTTCTGACTGGGCCAGACATGCAATATAAAAGGGGGCATTGTGGGATCCTCCCTAAAAAGTGACACGTGGCTCTCTCTCCCTTGGCCACAATAACGACCCCCCCTTGCGACACATGGCATCACTCATTCCACCCGGTGGGAGAGATTCTGTACGGCCGACGTTCCACCTTCTCCGAATATTTCACAGTCGGCGCTCGCCACCAGATGGAAGAGAAATACGATTTAACTTCCCCAGTCAGACATGTCCGGATCCGTTGGCGACACTTACCCGAAGTACATCCGCGGCCGACGATTCAGATTCCCCGGGCAACTTGACTCGTAAGACACTCACGATTTACCGGATCCATTTATGCACACAATCAAGAAAGCAACTCCGACAATACTGTTGACCAAGTCTCCTGAACTATCACTCATCTTCAATACAAGATACGCTTGACAAGACACTCTCAAATCTTCTCAGATTGCCTGACGCATTCTTGGTACCGAAAATCATAAATTGAGGTGACAACCGCCG